>JAPYZL010074582.1:0-24289 GCA_030522825.1 Platygaster orseoliae | reverse complement strand
GTTACATCGAGTTGTCAATTCGACAAAGTCTGATAATACAGCGTATTTTTGCTTAGATATACTTACTGGCGATTTCAGAATTATTAACTGTAATTGTTTATAACAAACTTTATCAAGCTAACAAAAAAAAATCCGTTGGTGAATATATTAATCAGGGATACTACTATCGATATTGGTAGTCGAATTTTTCATTATAATTTTCGAGCCAATTTTAGTTGCGCAGTGTGTTTGGCTACATTTCGATAAAAGGCTCACATAATTCTTCAATACGGTTATTCCTTATAATTCACACTAGAGAAAATTTTTCCAAAATGTATATCATACCTTGATGGGTCAGTGGTATCATTTACGGATTCGCACGCGGAGGACCTAAGTTCGAATCCGGTTGGGAAGCAGTTTTTATCTGGTAATTTCATAATGCATCTACAGACAATCACCGTGGATATGATTTATTAAATAATATGATTACTTAATTATAGTTACTATTTCTAAACAATTTTTGCTCCGAGTGACCGCTTACTCCCGTAAGGTAATTTTTATGCTATTTTATTATGTACACTTGGAATATAGACAATTCATAGGCAGTATATAGTTGCTCGATAGTAAGTCTATACTCGACCTGTATGCAAAATAATCTATAGTTTGTATACAGTCAAACTAGATGCAAACTATAGAAATTATTTTTACAAGGGTACATGAAATTTGGTTTGAAAGCAGTAAACAAATTAAACAATAAAAGGAACTTTTTAGTTTACAAGTATGTATAGTCAGAATTTTGATTTTGAAAAACATTAAAATTTGGAGCATCGTACGCCAGAGCTGACAAATTATTTTGATATTGCAAAGAATAGTTTTCTGAAACAGAGAGACTTGCGAGACTTGCGAGACCGCGATCTCTAAAGAAGAGACTGTAGAGACCGTTTTAAATGTACGTAAACTAATCGAGAGATCCTAGTCTCTCCCTTGGAGACTTTGAAGACCGTTGAAGAAAATACGGGAGATCGCGGAGACTACGAGAGACGATAAAAAAGACTCGGGAGATTCAGAGAGACTATTTTGGAGACTTCCAGAGATTTCGGAGATCGCCAGAGACTCCTGATTTTTTATCCCGGGCTTCTTAAAGTGTCATATTTGAAATTCTAAGAAATTTTAATGTGCCTTATTCGAAATTCGAAGACACTTTTCAATATCCAAAACACTTTTTAAGGTGTTTTATAAAAATTCTAAGACACTTTCAAACGTCTAAGTCAGTTCTTTGAGTGATTAATGCAACAATTTAAGACAATCCTCGAAATGTCTATTTTGAAATTTAAAAACCTTCAAAAGTGTCTTTTTTGGAATTCTCAGAAATTTTTAAGTGTATAAGATACTTCTTAAACTGTCTTTTTCGAAATTCCAAGATATTCAGAAATGCCCAAGACACTTCTTGGAATGCGTTATTTGAAATTCTAAGACACTCCAAAAGTCTTGCTTGAAATGCTGAGACACTTCAAAGTGTCTTATCTAGGATTCTAAGATACTATCAAATGTCAACACAATTCTTGAAGTGTCTCATTGGAAATTCTAAAACACTTTTATGTTTTTTCTAACAAATATGTGACACTTTTTAATGTTAGAAACACTTTTGAAGGTGTTTTGAAAAAATTCTAAGACACTTTCAAACGTCAGACACACAAATTCTTAATGTGATTTATTACAAATTTGTAGACACTTATTGAAGTGTCTTATTAAAATTCAAAGACCATCTAAAGTATCTTTTCTGGATTTCTAAGACACTTTTCAAAGTGTCTTTGAAAATCCAAAGATGTTCAGACATTTCTAAAACACTTTTAAAAATGTATTACTCGAAAATCTAAGACACCCAGAAGAGTCTCATTCGGAATTTGAAGACACTCTCGAATCTCTGAAGTACTTCATAAAGTCTCTTATTTGAAATTATAAGACACCCCAATGTGTCTTATTCGGAATTTCAAAACACTTTTAGATGTCCAAGACACTATTCAAGTTGTTTTTATAAAATTCGAAGACACTTTTGAACTTCTAAAACACTACTTGAACTGATTCATAAAAAATTTGAAGACAATCCTTGAAGTCGTATTTTGAATTTAGAGTCATTGTAAAGTGTATCTTTTTTGTAACTCTAATACACTGTCAAGTGTCAAAGACACTTTTTAAAGTGTGTTTTAAAAATTTTCAAGATATTTTGAGTTTCCAAGACACTTCTCATTATATCTCATTTAAAATTCGAAGACGCTCGAAAGTGTCTTGTTCGAAATTCTAAGACACTTCAAACTGTCTTATCTAGGATTCTAAGACACTATCGAATGTCAACACAATTCTTGAAGTGTCTCATTGGAAATTCTAAAATACTTTATGTTTTTTATACCGAAATATGAGACACTTTTTAGTATTCAAAACACTTTTGAAGGCGTTTTAAGAAATTCTAAGACACTTTCAAATGTCTGACACACTAAATCTTTCACGAATTTATTACAAATTTGTAGACACTTCTTGTAGTGTCTTATTAAATTTCAAAGACCTTCTGAAGTATCTTTTCCGGAAAGTGTCTTTGAAAATCCAAAGATAATCAGATATTTCTAAGACACTTTACAAAATGTCTTACTCGAAGTTCTAAGACACTTTACAAAATGTCTTACTCGAAGTTCTAAGACACTTTTCAATCTCCAAAACACTTTTCAAGGTGTTTTATGAAAATTTTAAGACCTTTACAAACGTCTAAGTCAGTTCTTTGAGGGATGAATGCAACAATTTAATACAATCCTCGAAGTATCTATTTTGAAGTTTAAAGACCTTTGAAAGTACCTTGTCCGGAATTCTCAGAAATTTTCAAGTGTATAAGAGACTTCTTAAACTGTCTTTTTCGAAGTTCTAAGATATTCAGAAATGCCTTATACACTTCTTGAAATGTCATATTTGAACTTCTCAGACACTCGAAAGTGTCTTGTTCGAAATTCTTAGACATTTCAAAGTGTCTTATCTAGGATTCCAAGACACTATTGAATGTCAACACAATATTTTTGAAGTGTCTCATTGGAAATTCTAAAACACTTTTATGTTTTTTATACCGAATTATGAGACACTTTTTAATGTTCAAAACACTTCTGAAGGTGTTTTAAGAAAATTCTAAGACACTTTCAAACGTCTAACACAGTTATTCTTAAAGTGATTTATTACAAATTTGTAGACACTTCTTGAAGTGCCTTATTAAAATTCAAAGACCTTCTGAAGTATCTTTTCTGGATTTATAAGACACTTTTCAAAGTGTCTTTGAAAATCCAAAGATGTTCAGACATTTCTAAAACACTTTTAAAAATGTATTACTTGAAAATCTAAGACACTCAGAAGCGTCTCATTCGGAATTTTAAGACACTCTCGAATCTCTGAGATACTTCGTCAAGTCCCTTATTTGAAGTTATAAGACACTCCAACGTGTCTTATTCGGAATTTCAAAACACTTTTAAATGTCCAAGACATTATTCAGGGTATTTTTTTTTTTTTAATTGGAAGACACTTCTAAACGTCTAAGACACTGCTTGAAGAAATTTATAAAATATTTGAAGACAATTCTCGAAGTCTTATATTGAAATTAGAGTCCTTGAAAAGTATCTTTTCTGGAACTCTAATACACTATCAAGTGTCTAAGACACTTTTTAAAGTGTTTTTCAAAAATGTTCAAGTTTTTTTTCTAATTTCTAAGACACTTCTCGAAGTATCTTATTTCAACTTCGAAGACACTCAAATGTGTCTTATTTGGAATTCTAAGACATTTTTTAATGTCAAAAACATTATCCAAAACGAATGTCATAAATTTTTCTTAAAGATAATTTCATTATAAGGGGGCATGTTTCCTCCATCATGCCCCGGGCGCCGAAATGTCTTGCTACGCCACTGGTTTGAATGTCACTGAATGTCACATGTGACATTTGCAAGTATCTGGAAAAATCCTCGCGAGAGTGTCTTAATTATAACAAGGAATAATATTTGTTGGTGGAATGATTCTTAAGCGTGAGAAAGTCCATTCACTGCGCGGAGTGTTACGCCTACCCGCGAAAGCGCTTACTTTGTACGTGAACGTCACTCGTGGAAACTCTACTGTAGTAAGAGCCCGATGGATGGCTCTTGGCCAATTACACGAGCGCGCGACTCGTCTCGATTTATTCCCGGCTTCGCATCGCACACGCGATTTCGTCGGGAATGCGATTCTCTAATCACTTTTTCGTGGGAAGAAACGAGTGAGGTAGGTCTGTTTGGATAACTCGAATTCGAGTCATTCGTCAAGAATTCGAGGGATGTACTAGGAAATAAGAGGATTTGCTGTAGCAGCAAAAAAGTCTGCTGTTCCAACACAACTTGACAGAACGAATTATTAAACTTATGATTGCGATGTTTGACTTTTTACTATACTGCATGGTAAAAATAAATACATTTTTGGCTAAATGTACAATAACATAATCAAATTAAAATAATATTCAAGAATTTTTTAGAATTTTTTCATTTATTTAAAGTACAAGTTACTAGATTTTTTCTCAGTATAATTCTCATTTTTTCATATGAACTGAAATTTCCCAGACAGAAATATAGAGTCAATGACATTTTTGTGATCGAATCTAAACGCTCGAGATCTCCATAAAGATTCATTCGCGAAGATAAAGCACGCCGCGGCAAAATGTTAATAACACGCCGCCGAGTAGGCAATTATTGTAACAACGTTATTTAATTCATGAATCAATACAGGATGGAATAATATTCCGGCTGTAAGTGATTGCCTGATTACTTGCGCAACGATAGCTGATTATCGCTTATAACTGTATTACCCTTCGATAGGGGTTATCTATTTGTGCTTCAGTCCATGAATAAATCATTGTCAGGTACAAATAAACATCTTCCAATAAAAAAAACAACGATTAAGGCAATTAAATATTCATTTTCCAATTTTTCGCAAAATTTGGAAGTAATAACTTAAATTCTTGTTTTTGAAAAAAATTACCGTCAAGTTGATGGACACCAGATTAAAAATTGTGGATCTTTGTCATGAGCGTATCTTTACAATGCTCGGAAATGATACGTGCTTGAATGTTGTAAACTTTATCCGTACGTGGATTATCAAAAATCAATATTGAGTCGATGGCAAACACGACGATGCTGGTTACAATAATTTAAATAAAGCTTATACTCTGTGTTTGCAGTCTTTATCGAGCTTTTTTTCTCCTTTGACGTTGATAATGAAATTAACATTCGATGGTAAACAGTTTATGAATAATGGAAAAGCTAGGGATTATTGGTTTTCTGAGTCACAAGGAAAAAAGCTGAGATTGAAGTAGTTTTTTGAGATTTGATAAATGAATCATTACAACTATCGTTTTACTAATTGAAGTGAAAATAATTGCAAAAATGGCATTCTTACTTGAAATAATTTTAGTTCTTGAATAGAGAAAAATTTTAATGCAATGTCGACATTTTCGACTATGAAATTAATAATTGTTGACCTTAAAATTAAGAAATTTAGAAAATGAAAAAAATTATTCTAAAATCATGTAGAAAAATTTGGACAAAGCAAATAGTATAAATAAATTGTTCAGATGAAATTTCGAAAATCCTCTACAACAAATTAATTGAAATTCAAGCAAAACGAAAAAACACGTGTTTCATGGATTTTGATAAAAAAGCTATTAAAATGTTTTATTGAAATATAAAAAAAAGAAATATAACAAAAAAATAATAAAATATGATATAAAATAAAATATAGGTAATAATGTAATATAGAATGAAAAAATATTCCAAATAATCCAAAATATCATGATTAATAGATTTTTCAAACAACATTATTTTTATAAATATCAAGTCGGAATATATGAATTTATGTTACTTTTAGTGTTTTTCGTGTCTTTTTTGTTTTTACAAAATATATAGAATTTTCTCGTATTTTTAAGGATTTCAATGTAAATTCTGAAAATTTGCACTTTTGGATATAAAATATATCAATTACGAATATTTTCATACGTTTTCGAAGAAAGTGTATAGAAAAAAATTTACATTATTTTATTCATTTATCGTATTTTTACGATTTATTTTGCATTTTTTCATTTTATAAAGTTTTTATAGAGTTCTTGAGTTTTCATAAATTTCTAGAATTTGATACTTTTCAATTCAGAGTTTTAAATGTTTCCGATAGTTTAATACATTTTTTAGAAAACAGTATTTTTACCTAAATTTCAAGGGTCAGTGAACTTCTCTTTATTTATTTCTAAAATTATTTACAGTTATTGAGCCAGTAATGATTATTTCAACAGTGAAATCTGCAATAAATAATTATATACAGTAGGTAATTATTCAAGATTTAACTAATAAAATAGTGAAATTCGTCTATTGTTATTATTATTTATTAGTAGTCATTTGTTGAAAAAATTGAAATCGATTTTCTTTAATTTAAAGAGTGATACGAAAATTCATCCATGATTTTTTTTGTAAAATCTAAAAAAATTTGATATATAATTTTGATTAAAATTGAAAAATGATAAAATTTTACATCTCCACAGTTTTAAACAAAAATTGCGTGGTAGTAATTTTGATATTTAGAAATCCTAAAGATCCTAATCAAAATAAATCGTCACGTATATGAACGTAAAGTTTCACCGTATTCAGGAATGACCGAATGACTTAAAAATATTAATGACAAATCATCAAAATTCCGCAATCTGAGCTCGGAAATTCATGAATTATCGTATTTTAATTTTACGTCAAACTAACAAAAGTCTGAAAAATAGTCAAATAATGTCACAAAATTAAAAAAAAAATTATATTATTCTAAAAATTTAATAATAGGTCTTAGAAAAAATTATAAAAACATAAATAATATTATATAAAAAATGAAATGAAATATTTATTTTTCTGTTTACGTAGTAATTACTTATTGTAATTGAATTATTATTTATTTTATTATAAGTATTAAGAATCATTATTTATGTGAGGAATCGTTAAGAATCATTTTTTTATTATTATTATAAGTTTATTTTCCTAATGATTTTTATTGTTATTGTTCGCATATTATTGTTATTGATATTTGTTATTGATTATTGTTATTGTTATTGATTATTGTTATTTGTTATTGATTATTGTTATTGATATTTATTGTTATTGTTCGCATTTTCATTGATTTTTAAGTTCATTATCCCTATTTTCCTTATTTTTGCATTAAATAATGATTATTATTTCATATGTATATGAAATTTATTGAAATAATGAATATTTTTTATTTCTATTTTTATCGATAAGTTTGTTTTCATAATAATTTTTATTGAGTTACAATATTTTGTTATTGTTCGAATTTTTATTGCTTTTTAAGTTCATTATTCTTATTTTTCTTATTTTCACATGAAATAATGAATAATATTTTATATGTATATGTAATTTATTGAAACGTTCAATTATTAATTCAATTTTCATTGATTATTAAGTCTATTATTCCTATTTTTCTTATTTTCGCATTAAATGATGATTTTTATTGAGTTACGATATTTTGTTTTTATTCGAAATTTCATTGCTTTTTGAGTTCATTATTCTTATATTTCTATTTCTCGCATGAAATGATGATTTTAATTTCATATATATATATGAAATTCATTAAAATGTAAAATTTTTGTTTGAATTTTCATTGATTTTGAGGTTCATTTTTCCATTTTTCTTATTTTCGCCTGAAATTATGATTATTCATTGTTGAGTTAAGATATTTAATTATTGTTTGCATTTTCATTGCTTATTGAGTTCATTATTCCTATTTTTTCGTATTTTCGCCTGAAACAATTATTTATTTTACCCTAATTTCGAGAACGGTTTGAACCCCAAAAAACCCCCTTTGTTTACGCCCCTGCTCCGAAATAATAGAAAAACCAACAAAACCAATAATTTTCCCTGGGTAAGATAAAAAGATCCACTGGGAAAATTCGCCCACGATTCATTGTGTCGTCATCGAGTGGCGTGCAAGGATGAAAGAAGTCGCTAAAGAGAGAACGGCGCCTTACGTGCCCTGGCAATAGTATTTACAGTCGCGGACGAGCCGTATTTTTCGCGATAAAATCGCGGTTTTCGAAAGCGCCAGGCTTTTTGCGGCGAGCGATCGAGTGAAATTGTCACTCTAATGCTGCCGGGAATGACGGTATTGTCGCGTGGGGAATTTAGATACTGCGAGGCATTTTGTTTATTCACTGAGAGATCTAGAAGAGAATGTTGCAAGTGTGTGGTTTGGAAAGTAGTTGTTCATGAAGGCGATTATCTATACTTTATTTGAGACTGCTTCTTAGTGAAAAGCATGGGGGATTTTCCAATAGCTCAAGTTTATCGAGTAACGGAACGTAAGAATGGAAAATTAATTTGTTTTACTTGAATAAATATTTAGGGCAGAGAAACGAACTGTTTTGAGTTCGTAATATTTTTAGTTCGAACAAACGAATTTTCAGTTAGTGGAAATGTAAATTCTTTTGACTGAAAGAAAATTGGTCTGAATTAACAATTTCTGTGAGTGAAGCAAATTTGTTTTTTGGTGTGGAGTACCTACTAAAGTAAAAATAGGTTTTTATGAATTCCGGAAGTATTTTGTTGAAATTATGGATTTTCTAGGATTTTAGACGTTTATTGAAATTTCGAGAATTATCGAACATCTCAAAATAATTAAACACTTTTTTTTGAAAATTTTTAAGAATGTTATGCTGTTACTATTGTTTGACAGAATTTAAAAAATGTATCGTCATTTGGAAAATTTATAAACATTTTCTGAAATTTGATACATTTTGAAATCATTAAAGGATTAAACGAAATTGCAGGACCTTAAAATACTGTTTTCTTCCAAAATTTTTGAAATTTCAGTACGTAATGCAACAATAATTGAGAACTTTTCAAATTTCATGAATATTTTTTCTAACGATCAACATTTGTTTTTTCGGTCATTTTTTATTTTATTTCAATTTTTATCATTAAATGTCAAAATATTGCAATTTAAAATTTTCTAATCACAAAATTTATGTTCTTTAACTATTAATTAGAGAATAATATTTTCAATCAAAAATTAAATACAATATTGAAATCTGAAATTTTGGAAAATTTTTTAAAAATTCTTTGATTTTAAAAAATTTTCAGGATTTTTTGTAATCTTTATAATTCAAGAGAATTGAAAAAATTTTCCGTCATTTCGAAAATTCATGAACGTTTTCTGAAAAATGATGAATTTTTGGATTATCGAACAATTATTTTTTTTTAATTTCAGAAATTTTCATACGTTATGCAACTATTGTGAATTTTTGAAAATACATCAATATTTTTCCAAACGAACAGCATTTTTCGTTTGTAATTTTCTAATACTTTTCGAGTTATTCAAATTTACATGAAAAAAGAAAAAGCATTGATTTACATATTTTGAGAAAATATGATAATGGAAACGAATATCTACATTTACTAATATTTTCTGGAATTCTAAGAACTTTTCAAAATTTATGAAACCATCGAGAATCTTTGAAATTCACGATGCACATACTACGATACTTCAATTTTTTCAAACTTTCGAACATCTTAAGAATTATTAAAAACTTTCCGAAATTCATAAATATTTAAATAACTTCCTGAAATTTTCTGTTGTATTTAATACTTTAATGTTTCATAATTTATCTTCAAAAATCACTAATTCACTTAATAAATGTATCAATATAATTCAATGTACGTATACAAACTATTTCACACTTTTTCAAACTTTTATGGGTAAAAACTTTTCCTAAAGTTTATCAGTAAAGATTTCAAAAAAAAAAAAAAAATATAGAGCTCAATAAATTTACGTGATTTAATTGATTATTGTGACGAATTAAAAAATTTTTCAATACGCAAGATATGAATATTGAGATTTTTAATGAGTTTTTTAAAGAGAAATATGTTGTTCATAATAAATATAAATCAACAAATATCGAAAATTTTCAATTCAATAACACTCCATTGATTTTATTCTCTATAAAAACAATATTTTTTCAACAGTGTCAAGCTGCTGATAATATTCAAAATTCAAAAACAAATTGCTTTAATTGTTTGAAGTCTAATCACAAATTATAAAAAATTATATTACTAAAATATGAATGAATTGGCTTCGTTTATATTATTACAGTTTCATTTTGGAAATTTGCTTTATATTTTGAAAAAAATGCACGAATAACAAAAATAACAAATATCAATAACGAATAACAATATATTTCTTAAATAAAAATTGTTAAAAACAAAAAAATTACAATTTCATTGGTGAAAAAATCATCAAAATCTACACCTACTAAGTTGGCTACTTTATATTTTGAAATATATTCCAGCGGCTTTTTTAATTTTTAAAAATTATGCCTTTCTGGATCACACTGAGTGTAGACATATATCATCCAAAAACTTAAACATCAATCATTTCTGATTTTAAAATCACATTAATTGTATTTAATAAACATCTCTGAGAAGAAAATATTGTGATTATTATAATACTGTATAGTACATGGGAATCACTCAGACATTATGTACTTTTTGCTATATAATATAGTAGTTTTTGCAAAACCATATTGTAAATATTGTCAAATGATATTATAGCAATAAGTATATTTTATTAGAAAATTTCCTTTTTATATTTTGTTTTTTACTATACATCTCGTACTTTTTACAATATCATATTGTAATCCTGTAAAATGAGATACAATATTGGAAAAGTTCGAAAATGTATGGTAAATTTAACTATATACAATGAATTTTCGCCAAGCATATTATTACATGTATAATATTTTATTCTCTTTATATATGAAGCATTATATTTGACATGTTGAAAAACAAGTTGCAAAATGTAAAATATTATAGTACATATTCCACTATACACAGATAAAAAATTCTTTGTAATAGTAAAGTAAAAATTACAACTCGTTAAGTGCGATTTGCATGTGTGAATTTTTAAATTTCCAAAATCGTATGGTACATAGTGTAATGTATACAATATGACGTTTTCATTATACAATACTGTAAAAAGTAAAATGATTATTGTAAGTTTTGCAGTAGTACTATAAAAATCACAATTACATTGTAAAAACTGCAATATTACTGTAAAAAGTACAATGATATTGTACTTTTTGCAGTATATCTTGTAAAAAGTGTAAGATTTTTTTTCAGCGATCCTTTTCGAAACTCGGAGTGTAAAGTACTATTTTCAGGGAAAAACACTACACTGTAAAAAAAACTTCTTATACATTATGGGAAATTTGATTGTACGACAAAAGTTGCAAGACTAAAGTTCCAAACCAAAAGTTTCAATAAAGTAAGTACCAAAGTTCTTCAGTTCCAAGCCTTAAAGTTCCACAAAAGATAAGTGCCAACCCAAAAAGGTCCAAAATACTAAAGTTCCAAAAAGTCTAATGAAATCGGCGTTTACTATTGTGTGTGTGTGTGTGTGTGTGTGTGTAGATACGATATTAAGAATTCTCTCTTCTGCAAGTCTGTTACGGCAATTTTGTGTTCTTCGGACTTTTTTCCAAGTTCAAGTTCTTGTTCAAGTGTACTCCTTGCTCTGATAACATTTTCCTCAAAAATACGAATAAACTCGGGTGATCCCTTCCAACGACTTTTTTAAATTTGTTATATATAAATGAATCGGAAATTTTCCATACTTTGGTCTATAACTCCCATACATGTGTAAAATTTGTCTCATTCACGTATAGAATTTTCCGGCAAAGTATGGGAAAAGTGACATAGTTGCATAGGCAACTTTACATGTTCCTCAAAGTCCCATAATACGTATATGGGATAATTTCTACACAAGCTGGGAAAACTTCCATACACAAATATAGAAAATTTTCGATTATTTTTCACAGTGTGCGCCATTGCATGGCGAAAATTCTTCACGAGTGTATATAGTTTTTCCCCGGCGGCGGGGTGTAGTAAGCGCGTACGGGGCCTCGATGTACGACTTTTCCAGCCTCTCTTTCTCGAGAGGCGAACCGTAGAGGTGAACCAGTGGCCATAGAGCGTGGCCCACGGAGGGGGAACAGAATGCGGAATAGCGCTCTCCGTTGCTCTCGACACTTACGTGCGATTCCCCGGTCCCTTTCGCGTTTCGCATTCCTCGCCAACTCGCGCCTTCCTCAAAATCCCCGATTCCTTTCGCGCGCCCTCCGACCAAATGTCTCAATAATCGTACCCTGCCCTCACGTTTCACTTTTCAAGCACTCCTTTCACTCTTTTCGGACTTTCTTTCGGACACCCGAGGATATTTTTCTTCTTGTCCAGCGAGAATCAACATTCTTTTTGCGGGGATTAAGATGAATGATTTCTCTTTGGTCAGAGATTTTTGGGGAAAATTTGTCTCGATATTGTTAAGAAATTTGAAGGACACTTTGTTTCTTCGAGTATTGAGTTTTAGAAAGATTATATTGAAATTTTTGATGACGGGAAACCCTTTAAGTTGTATAAATGATAAGGAAATATGAAAAACACTGAACAATTTGCCAACAAAAAGATAAGCTAGTGTTGAAAAAAAATTCGTTTTTTGCTACTACAAAAAATTCTTATTTTTACGTGTATAAATAATCTATTAAACAATAATTGTTTTAACATCTATAACGTTTATGTTTGAAATAAAGTGAAATTTGGAGAATATTGAAAATATCATAGGTTATTCATGAGTATAAACAATTAAAAATCTTTTGTTAAAACTTATAAAATGTTCACTATTTTATTTATTATAGTGCATTTTTTTCATTTTCTGATGAAAATTATAGATAATTGAAAAGTATTAACAAATTACGAGAAATCTAGTTGTGTTTTACAAGTTCTGATAAATATAGAGAGATTTGAATAAATTGTGTGTGAGAAATTTCAGAAATTTCCGAGCTTTAAAAAATCGTTAAGAATGGGACATATTATTTTGATGATTGAAAAAAAACGAAAAATTTACTAAATTTCATAGCACAATCATTTTGCATAAAATTTGAATTCTTTTTAAATTGTGCTCTGGTAGCAAAAAAGATTTTTAAAAATGTCCGCAAATATTACTAATTCAGTCATTGATTGAGAACAATATAGCAAAATTTAGAAAATAAATTACTTATCACGTTTGTTTCAATGTATCAATTTATTTATTCATCTAAGTGTTATTAATTTATTAATTGAATTATTGTTTATTGATTTTACAATTCTATGGTTTGTTTACTTGATTTATTCATGTAAATGGTGATTCTTTATTTATTTACATTTTTATTCATTCATAAACTCTTTTATTTATTTATTAACTTGATATTTATTCATTTAACTGTTTGCAATCTAATTTTTCTCTTTTTTCTGATGAAAATCATAAAAACTTGAAAAGTATTCTCAAATTACAAGAAATCTAGACGTGATTTACAAGTTTTGATGAATATGGAAAGATTTAAATAAATTTCAGTATGCGGAGAATTTTCAAAGTTTTCAATCTTTCAACGATCATTAAGACGACTCGGAAGCTACTGTAGTGCGAGAGAGATGCATAGAATGGATACTAAATGAGAAGAAGAAAGACGAATAGAGAATGTCTTCTGATAGTCGTCTTAAAAATGAAATATATTATTTTAATTCTAAAAAAACCATGAAAAGTTTGCAGAAGTTCAAAGCACAATTATTGTGCATAAAATTCTAATGTATAATAATTATGATCTGGTAGCAAAAAAGATTTTTTTAAAAAGTCATCAAATGTTACAAATTTAGTGATGGATTGAAAACATAAAATATCAAAATTTAGAAAAGAAGTTACTTATCCCTTTTGTTTCAATTCCCATGATTTATTTATATATTCCTTCAATCATGTAAATGGTGATTAGTTATTTATTTACTATTTTGTTAATTGATCAATTCTCTTATTTATTTGTAAACTTCTTATTTATTTGTTCATTTATAATTAATTTTAGTTTTTGTCATTTTCTGATGAAAATCATAGCAAAATTAAAAGTTTTATTCAATTACGAAAAATCTGAATGTGTTGTAAAAATTCTAATGAATATGCAAAGATTTGAATAAATTGTCGTCTGTTGGAAATTTCTAAAACTTTTAATGTTTGAAAGAACATGAAAAATGAAAAAGATTGTTATAAATGCTTAAAAAAAATTAGTAAAGTTTGTAAAGTTTTAGAACAAAAATATTATGTATAAAATTCCATTGCATAATAATTGTTCTTGGTAGCAAACAAATATAAGAAAAAAGGTTTAAAATGCTACCAATTTAGTGATTGATTGAAAAAATAAAATAGCAAAATTTGGGAAGTGAGTTACTTATAACTTTTTGTTTTAATGTATCAATTCATTTATTTATGAAAGTGTTAACAATTTTTGTATTTAATTATTGTTCGTTTATTAAACAATTCTATGATTTATTCATTTATTTCTTTCTTTATTTAAACGGTCATTAGTTATTTATTTACTGTTTTATTATTTGATCAAATTTTTTATTTACTTATTAACTTTTTATTAATTGATATTGCTATTGGGTTACTTTAATTTATTATTTAATTTACATCAATTATTTGATTTGATATTATTATTCTTGTAATTATTAAATTATTCAATTATTACCACGTCAGAAAGATGTTTTTTCTATTTATTTGAATTTATTTCTTTGTTTATTTTAATAGTTCTTAGTTATTTATTTACTATTTTATTCATTCATTTACTATTTTTATTTACTCATTTACTTTGTATTTATGCATTTCATTAATTTATTTAATTGAAGATTCAATTTACATCGATTACTTGATTTGTAATTATTATTATTGTAATTATTCAATTATTACCACGTCTAAAAAAATTTTTATTTATTTATTTAAATTTCTTTCTTTATTTATTTAAATGGTTATCAGTTGTTCATTTATTATTTTATTCATTGATCGACATTTTTATTTACATATAAACATATTATTTATTCATATTACTATTCGAATAATTTAATTTCATCAAAAATTTAATTTACATCAATTCTTTGATTTTAAATTGTCATTTTTTAATTTTTTATTGACTTAATTGTTTATTGGTTATTTTTTTACTTTTTTTTTCATTGATAAACTTTTCTATTTACTTATTACCTTTTTATTAGTTCATATTACTATTCGCTTCATTAAATTTAAATATAAATATTTGATTACAATCAATTATTCGAGATTTAATTTTAATTTTTGTAATTATTCAATTATTTAATCATTTCCACGTCAAAAATTTGTTTTTTTTTTTCAATTTGAATTCATTTTTTTTTATTTACTTGAATGTTTTTTCATTGATTGATCAACTTTTTTATTTACTTGTTAACTTTCTAACTATTCTTTTTACTATTGGATAAATTTAATTTAATTAAAAATTCAATTCACATCAATTATTTTTTTTTGAGTTATGATTATTGTAACTATTTAATCATCTAATTATAACCAGGTCAAAAAAGGTTTGTTTAGGCAAAAAAAAGTCTTTGTTCTAAAAAAAAACGTGTTTTTTATGCAAGAAAAAACATCTTTTTCCTTCTTCAGCTAATCCTTTTTTGTCCTTGCTTATGAAATTTCGAATTTCTGAAAATACGAATAAAATCAATAGTTTCGAATAACAAGTGATTAATTCTCATAAATTTTCAACAGAAGTCTCAAATAAGCTGTTTTTATTCATCTTCAAATTTCCTAAAAACTTTTTTCTTCCCTCATAATTTGTTTGCCATTCGATAAGTGGTGGAATGTGATCGATGTAATTGATTTCGCGGGATTGGGTGTCGGGAGGTGGAACTGGAAAAGACCGCGGTTGCCGTTACTTCGCGCTTTTGTGTACAATAATTAGCGGCCTTCGCCTTGACGAAGTAAAAGTACGATTGGCTCGTTTCGTATACGCGAAACCCGTCGTTTCGATGTTATTTTGCGCGCGATAAAACGAGCCAAGGTCGCGTTTCGATGGCGACTTTACCTCTGCGAAACTGCCAATGTTGTAAGAAAGGTGCAAAAATGATCGCTGGTAAAATGAAAAAATTCACACTATCGAAAACTCGACCGCAAAAAAAAGAACTTGGCGTGAAGGAGAAATTCGGGCATGAAAAAAAGAAAAAAAAACCCGGAAGCGCGTGTCGCGTTAATTTTCGAAATTCGCCGGGCATTCCAATTACAGTGGGACTTTTGTGGAATGTGAAATTTCGATGTGTAACACCTGATAACGCCGGGACTCGTTTTTTCACTGGGAAGGGTGTTAAAGATGCATGCCCATTCGGATTCGTAAAAACTAGAGAACGTAAAAACTCGGCTGGATCGGCGTGAGGCTGCAGGTTTCTTTTTTTTATGATTATTTCCTCGTCCACGGATCGGCTCATGTACTGTTACGCGCATATTAGAAAACGGTCTTCTAGCAAATTGGTACCGATATTTAAATTTCAGATCGCCTGCACGGATTTCTTCAAACGCTATCGAAACAGTTATAGCGTCGAAAAAATTTGTATTTTTTGATTGGGGAGATTGAGATGACTTTAATTTTTTTATTTATGTTATTTGCATAATATTTAATGAATAATAATGTATTATTAAGGACCTTTGAAAAATTGTGAAATTATATCGTATTTTCCACGGAAAAAATTTTTCATTCACCCAACAAAAATTTCATTGTCCATATATCAAGAAAGTTTTTTTCATTGGGATACGTGAAGTTTTTAGAAGCATAGTAACGTGTTATTTTTGAACAAGAATTATGTGTTTTGTGCTGATGAAAAAATTCCTTGTAGCAATAAAAAAGTTTTATTTAATACATGGACAATGCAATTTTTATTGGATAAATAAAAATGTTTTTTTCGTGTCATGAGAATGAGGGATTTTAAATACTTTGTGAAGTTTTCAGATTCATGTTCTACTGAGAAATTACATTACAGGAAATTTGTAAACTTTTCTGATTTTATGCAGATTTTTTAAAATTCTTTCTAACTATTGTGAGTCTATTTAATTTTTGATATTTTTGAGTTTTTTGATATTTAAATTTCAGGTATTTAAATATGAGATCGCTTTTTCGGATTTTTTCAAACGCTATCGAAACAGTTATAGCTTTGAAAAAATTCGTACTTTCTGATTATGGAGATTGAGGTGACATTAATTTTATTATTTATGTTATTTGAATAATATTCAATAAATAAAAAATTATTAGCAATTTGTGAAATTTGTAATGTTTTCTCTAAATTTCTAAAATTTAGAGTTTTAATGAGAATGAGTGATTTTAAATACTTTTTGAAGTTTTCGGATTCATGTTCCATACAGAAATCACATTAGAGTTAATTCACAAACATTTTCGATTTCATACAGATTTTTTGTATTGTTCATAATTACTGTAAGTTTATTAAAGTTATTATATCGTTAAGTTATTTAAAAATTTTCTGATTGAAATTTTACCAAGAACCTTAGGAATAAAAAAAATTGTAATAATAAACTTGAAAATAAATGAAAATGAAAACAATGGCAAAATGATGTGTTGACTAAATAATGATGATTTTCGAAAATCAAATAATCAATAAAAGTAAGAATGAAAAATAATAAAAATAGGTGCAAAATATAAAAATTAACTTACTGAAATCTAGAGAACGTAAGAAATTGTTTTCTGTGAGTTCGAAAATTCAAATAGAATTTAGGATTAGCAATTTCACTAACTTAAAAATAACAGCATTTATAAATAAACAAATTTAATCAATATTTTCAACCTAGTGATTAATAAAACAAAAACTAAAATTTACGTCAGTGTTAAAAATTTAAGAAACTATTTGAACTCTGGAGCAACGAATTCTCGAAATTCAACCAGGAATTCATAAAAATACCAAAAAGTGTTTAGAATATTAAACAATTTTAAGAAATACTAAAGGTATTAGAGTTATGTTCAAAAACTGTTTTTTTTTAATCTGAACAAATATGAACATAAAACTTGGAATTCTAGACCGTTAAATTTAAAAAGACATATATAAAAATCTATATAAATACCAGAAATCTATAATGATACTATAAAACGTTACTGAATCTTGTAAACATTTTAAAAATACAAAAAGAAAAAATCTACGTAAATCTTATTTTCCCAGACATTTTTGAAAGTACTAAAAATCTATTGAAATTAGAATTCTATAGCATTGCATTTTCGAAATCTTTGTAAAAATCTATAAAAAAAATTAATCTACAAAAATACTGGAAACTCAAAACTATTGTATATTTCAATACTTGAGTATTGAATCTAAGAAACCGTAGAGAATTTTAAGTATTTAAATTGATATTTCAGTAAAAAAAATCTAATTTAATCTTTCAAGTATTTTTCATGCATTGTTCTGATTTTTGTAGTATTCATATAAATTGACCATTTTCTGTTATTTTAATGGATTTTAATTGAATTTTCAAAAATATTTGCTTTCGAATTCGAGGTTTTTTGAGTTTTCGAAAAAATTATATCTGAACATTTTTTAATAACAATCAGATTAATAGTGTTTTTTGTAAAGAATTTTCTAATATTTTTTAATATTATAGGTTAATCTAAAAAAATTTCTCATTTTACCTCATTAATATACAACAAAAATAAAAGGATTTGCTGTAGCAGCAAAAAAATGTGCTGTTTCAACACAACTTGACAGAACCAATTTTTTTTGCATCAGTAGCTTTTTTGTTGTTGCCAGAGCACAATCATTGTGCATGAAATTCCATTTCATAGTAATTGTGCTCTAGTAGCAAAAAAAATTTGTTGAGGCAGCAAAAAAATTAGGCTACAGCTGCAAAAAAAAAATTCGTTCGGTCAAGTTGTGTTAAAACAACACATTCTTATGCTGATACAACACCTTTTTTCTCGTGTGAGGTTTCAATTTTTTTTAATAGAGTGTTTTTCGTGTTTCTCTGGTATTTTCACAGCTTGAAAGACTTATAAAATAAAAGATGAAATTCCTGAAATTCCTGAAATTCGATAATCTAGAAATCAAATTTTCAAAAACTTTTGATAATTTTGTAGATTTCTACCATTTTCGTATTATATGGTATATGAAAATTTTGTTGATTTTCTGTCATTTTTAAGTATAAATTTCTAGTATTTTTGTGGATCGCCTAACAGTTTTTTGGAATTTGATTTTGAAGTACGTAAAATTTCAACGATTTTGAGCATTTAAACTGATTTTTTAGTAAAAAGTATCTGATTTAACGTTTCAAGTGTTTTTCATAATGTGTTCTTACATTTTCAGTATTATTAGAAATTGAACACTTTTCTGTTCACAATTAGATTTTTAGAATTATTTTCTGTGAAATTCGAGATTCTTCAAATTTTCGAGAAAATTATATGTTAACAGTTTTTAGGTGTAATTAAATTTTAAGAGTTTCTCTCATTTTTTATTATTCATAAAATTTTCAGTGATCTTTCAATACTTCAAAAAACTTCCTTATTTAACGTTATCAATATATATGTAGACAAAGAAAATAATTTGCTATAGCAGCAAAAAAAAGTCCTCTTTCAGCACAACTTGACAGAAAGAATTTTTTTGTAGCAGTTGCTTAGATCTTTGTTTCCCCCAAAAATCTTTTTTGTTTCCAGAGCACAATTATTATCATTCATAAAATTCCATTGATACACTAAATCCTTTTTTTTCGTGCTTATTTTGTAAATCCCCACAGTAAACCATGAAAAACCTAAAATTCAAATCGTATAAAAAATCACAATACGCCCATTCACATTTTCCTCTTCTTCTCAAATTTTTCAAACTCCTTCACATGAGAAAATCCTCGATCAACATTTCATTTCCTCATTATCGATATCACAGCAACTAAGCAAATTGTTATTTATCAAACATTAATAGAGATTTCATAAGACAATATCGTAATTATCAGCTACTCGTTATAGATTAAGATGCAAAAATGGGTTTATCTCGCAAAAAAGGATTAATGAATTGATGCACAAAGCGCGAGTTGTTGGTATAGATTGTGTTGCGCCGCGTTTATGATCAAAAGTTAATTCCCGAGCGGAATGCTAATAATCTTCCGTTATTATTAATTTGCATTCGAGTGAGATTAGATCGAGTCACGTTAGTTGAGCTTTAGTGGCCTCGTCTAACAAAGAATGATACATGCGAATAATCACATGTGCATATATCTTTAGATACCGCACATTTTCGCAGATAGAGTGCTGGCATTTAATGGCATTCGCCAAACAAAAAAATGATTTATAAACTATTTACAGGCGCATAATTTATTATTTATTCCGGCTCTGAAACCAACTTTCGCACGGGCATGTTAAGTAATCATCATAATTAGTCGACGTTCGTATGGATATGTTTACTTCCAGGATTTCAGCAATCTGTACCTGTTTCATTCAAAGTATCAGAAAATGGTGATGTTATTTTAGATTATTCCGAAATGTGAAACTGGTAATTTCATCTGATTTGATGGAGTTTTTTTAGATTGCAACTCATAAGTACGGTTGTTAATCTGTGATTACGTTTTTCATTTAGATTACGTTGGAAATATGGTAAGTATTTTTAGGAGAATTATGTATCCAGGTGATTTAGGTGGTTTTTAGTAGTGGTTATGGTGGATTTTCAAAGTGGAGTAAAATTTACTATATTTCATCTCGATTCCCCATTACTGTTTTTTTCAGTAAAAAATACTAGTTTTTTCTCTCAGTGTATCATGATATCATCATTCATATAAATCTGTATATGAAGTAAGAACAGGTCTTTGTTTTTCCGTTCTTCCACATACATTTTCATGAAAACCTTCGCAAAAAATAGCCAAGTGAATCGTCTACGTGCACGATTTCGTAATCGGAGGCGCTATGTCATGGCAGGCACTACAAGAGCACCTGAAAAAGCGCCTCGCGGGACCCACGCCGAGTAACGGACTCACGCGTTGTCTGGGCTGAAAACTGAGGCCAGCGCGGATATGAATGGACTTATACCCGCGGAGAGCCTCGACCGGGGCACTTTACATTCGTTTTCTTTTGTGCCCCTCACGTAAATGCGACTCAGCAAAAGCCAACGGACCGACAGTGATAAGACGATAACTTCATTCAAACTTATGGGCCTTTTTCCACATTTTAATGACGGCCCAATGAGTTGTAAATTAGTGAGACGAAGTTTGGAAGACTCTAGTTGGAATTATTTACTTTACAATGCAGATTTCTGAAAGTATGAGTATAATTTTGAGTAGAATTTCAGACTTGCGAATTATATAGAACCCCAGAATTCTGTGTTTAAGTATTTACGAGGCTGAATTTTATAAATTTTTTACTTATCAAGTCGAGATATCATTATAAAGAGTGAATATTTAGAACTTACATAATAATCTGGAAATTCTCTCTTCATTGGTTGAGAATTCTGTAAAATTTACAAGATGTAGCAGGTTATTTGATGATCATTTTAAGTGAAAATTTCGAATTCATGAAGCATTGTTGAATATTTCTGAAAGAGAAATTTAATGAAAGTTTTAAGTATTTAAAAAATGTATTACTAAAGTCAAATGACCAAACACTTAAAATTCGTAAATTTAACAAAACATCTGAAAAAAAAATTAGTTAAATAATCACTAGTATAAAAAAAAATCAGAACCACAGAACAAATTTGAACATTACACTTAAAAATCTTATGAAAAAATTCTAGAACATGAAGGAAAGAACATTATAAGGTAATAGTTTTTATTACGTGAAAATTCAGGATAAAATTTAAAACGACAAAAAAATTTCTCCAGCATTATCTAGTTCAATATTACATATTTATGTTTAAAAGTTGCAAATTGTCAATTTTCTACTGTCAACTAGTCAAAATGAATGTTAAAAATCGTCAATCTCCAACTCAATTAAACGAAATTGACCAGTAGAAATTTATTTTGATTAAATGTTTTTTGATAAATTGAAAGTAATTTTTGACTGAAGCCAATTTTTGATAACGAATAAGTCAAAATGGATGTTTACAATCATCAATCTACAACTCGATGAACTTGATTTCACGAAATTAAACTAGTAGAATATTTAACTATTTACAGTCGGCATTTTTCCAATATGTAAATTATTCAAACTCCACTATTAAAAAATTCAAAAATGCCTATTTCAAATAAAAAAATTCAGTTGTAGCATTAATCAACGAATTTATCAATCAGATTTAAACGAATGATGATATTATGAAATTTTAGATGATTTTGATACATGTAAAATATCATTCAATACTTGGAAACTATTCGGTTTTTTTCAAAAATAATCTGGAATTTTGAGATTTTACGTCAAAGTGAAAGAATTTCCTACACAAATCAAAATAGTTACTTTTGACTATTTACCATTTACCATTTTTCCACTACGTGAATCAGATAATTATTATTAGTATCTACAATTCACCAAACATTAGAGTAATTTTGGGAGTTATTTAGTAATAATTACTAAAATTATAAATCTTAATAGTAATAAATATTTATAAATAAATTTATAAACATTATTTTTAGTGAGTCGATTTGAAAAAAAGTTAATTTTCTACTGTCAACTAGTCAAAATTAATGTTAAAAACCGTCAGATTTTTTACTTCAGTTTTTGACTTCGATTTTTGACTTCACTTTTTGACGTCAGTCAATGTTCAATTACGAACAAGTCAAAATTAGTGTTTCAAATCGTCAATCTACAACTTAATTCAACGAAATTGAACTTGTAGAATATTTAACTATTTCCAGTCACCATTTTTCCAATATGTAAATGATTCAAACTCCACTATTAAAAATTTAGAAATGTCTATTTCATATGAAAAAAAAAAAACAGTTGTATCATCAATCAACGTATTTATCATTCAAATTTATACGGATGATGATATTATGATATTTTAGATGATTTTGAAGAGGTCAAAAAACATTCAATATTTAGAAATCTTCCGGTTTTTATCAAAAACAATCTAGAATTTTTTGATTGTATGTCAAAACGAAAGAATTAATATAACATATTGTAATTAAAATATAACAATATATAACATAGCAAAATAATTATTTTTGACTATTCACCATTTACCATTATTCCACTAGATGAATCAGATAATTATTATTTGTTACTACAATTCACCAAATATAAGAGTAATTTTAAGAGTAATTTAGTAACTTTTAGTAAGTCAATTTTAAAAGAAGTCAATTTTCTACTGTCAACCAGTCAAAATAAATGTTTAAAATCGTCAAACTCCAACTTAATTCAACGAAATTGAACCAGAGAATTGAATTTGATTGGATGTTTTTTGATAGATTGAAAAAGTCGCATTTTTGACTGCATTTTCGATTACGAACAAGTCGAAATGAATGTTTCATGTCGTCAATCTACAACTCGATTCAACGAAATTAAACTAATAGAATTTTACTATTTCCAGTCACCATTTTTCCACTATGTAAATTATTCAAACTCCACTATCAAAAAATCAAAAACGTCTATTTCATATAAAAATAAAGTTGTAGCATTAATCAACGAATTAATCAATCAGATTTTTACGAATGATGATATTATGAAATTTTTCATGATTTTGATAGATGTAAAAAATCATTCAATACTTAGAAATCTTCCGGTTTTTATCAAAAATGTTAAGATTAATAAATCGGGGCAGGAATAAAAACAACGCGAAGAGATTTGCATGAACACATAAACACGACATATACTGAGTACTTGAGTATAAATCAATACAGTGTTGCCAACATGGCGGGAATGAGGAACAGATTCAAAATCGTAAACTATTTGGTCACTAATCTTTCTCATACTTTAACAAAAAATAACCTAGAGTTTTGTGATTGTATATCAAATTAAAAGAATAAATATAACATAATAATTAAAATATATCAATTGATAACATATCAAAATGGTTATTTTTGACTATTCACCATTTCCCATTTGTCCACTAGACGAATCAGATAATTATTATCAGTTACTACAATTCACCAATTATTAGAGTAATTTTGAGAGTAATTTAGTAATTTTAAGTAAGTCAATTTCAAAAAAAGTAAATTTTCTACTGTTAACTAGTCAAAATTAATGTTAACAATCGTTAGGTTTTTGACTTCACTCTTCAGCGTCAGTCAATTTTCGATTACGAACAAGTCAAAATAAATATTTACAATCATCAATCTACATCTCGATTCAATGAAATTCAACTTCTTCTTCTTCTTCTTCTTTTTAGCCTCAGTTAGTTAACTGCATTCTCTATACTGAAGATAGGCCTTCTTAAGATCTCTCCACTTCTCTCTATCCCGTGCCAATAGTTGCCAATTTCCATCTCGCGTTATATCATTTCTTCGCAAAAA
>JAPYZL010074567.1:0-16177 GCA_030522825.1 Platygaster orseoliae | reverse complement strand
GCGCCCCGTTTTTTTTTTTTTTTTTTTTTTGTTTTCAGCGACGGCCACGATCTCCTGCCGGAAATCGTAATTCAACGATTCTTGAATTCTAATGTTATATTCTTGCACCTCCTATGTTTTTAATAAAATAATTTTTTCAGGCAGTGGATTAGCATCGCATCCGACTACGGCAGCTATATCGCCATACAATTTGCTAAATCCTATGCAATGTAAGTTATATATCGCTATAACACATGTTGTAATGTTGTCTGGAATGTGTGCAACTAAAGTATTTAATGCTGATATTTTACAGCTCTAATGATTAACCAATGGCAGAAAAATTTTCTATCCAGATAAATAATTGTACAAACCGTATAGTTCCAAATAAAAAAAGGATTTTAATAATTATTATCTGAACCTGGGTATTCAAATAAAAAAATTGAAACTAAATGAAATAAAATAAATAAGTATTAAATGAAAATGATAAGAAGAAGAAAACTATTGTTAAAAATTTATCAATTATGGAAAAGAAAAAAATTTTTTGTCGTACCTAAATTCAGTAAACTACGATTTAGGGAAATTTCAAAATCGTAATTCTTCGTACTCGAAAAACGAGATCAAATTCATTTCCAAAATTTTCAAAACACATTTTATATGCTTTCCCGCAGCAAGTAGAATCGTACGATGAACTAACAATTTTATTGGAAAAAAAAAACCTAATATTATTGTAACGAAAAAGATTAAGTTGTTTTTTGGAGAAAGATATTGAAAGTAGCGACGCTGGCCGGGCGTGGGCGCGAGGAACGATAAAAACGATAGTAGAGAAAAATAGCGGCGTCAGCGCGATGTAACAAGTAGCGATGATCCAAGTTGACAATGGGGTACGTAGGTCCGTACGCTACCCGCAGGGATAGGGTAGCCCTTAGGAGGATTCACAACACCGTTTTGCACATACTTCAATTTATTTGACAATATCTTCAATTACAATTCGCGTTTATTTTTACGATTCCTCAAAAGAGTTCCCGACGGTCAAAAGAGGATAAGAGACAAACTTGTGTAGAAGAACCGTACCGCACAAAAACTCAAGTCAAAAAGCGTACTTAACAAAAACTCGTGTTGAATAAGGCCCGTTAAGAGAAGCGTACTGTTCAAAATTATACAAATACGAAAAAGCCCCGAGTTAGAACTGACCGGGGTTTGAATACCCGGTGGGTGACGAAACTGCCAAGTCATGACTCCGATTTTGCGAAGTCATGAAAAACAAGATACAATAATCGCTGACTGTCTGGAGATTCCTATAAACGCCAGTCACGAAATTACAATACTATTTTTCTGAATCATGCTGATTCCTAAATGGAAACTCATGATATAATATTAATTCTGCCGAATCATGCTGATTCCTAAATGTAAACTCATGATATAATATTAATTTTGCTGAATCACGCTGGGCGCAGTAATCCATGAGATTACAACTATCAATACAATATGTCACTCGGGACGTGACTATTATATACTTTATTTATAACTGAAACTCGAAGAAAAATCGAGCAGCTTACATCTATATACACACATAATATTTAATACATAATATTTATCGTCCAGACCACCAAGTATATCTTATTTATATTTATTATTATTTGAAAAAAACTTGTTCTTTTAAATCATTTGTACAGTTATAGGATTAATATTTATTAATGAGTATCCATTGACTTACATTTACGATTTATTCTTGATTTTTTTTTGCTACCATTAATAATAATCCGTTTTAATGAATTCAATTCACTTTCATTGTACAACGTTATGTGTAGTAACGTGCAACACTTACACTTTCTTTCGTCATATTTTCAGATCCGCACTATCAGGCTCCAGTATACGTAAATCCACCGCCTCCGTATGAGCTGGAATATGAGATGCATGGTAAGATTGATCGCAACAGTAATTATAAGTTAAGACTTCAATCTTGATGTATAATCTAGAGTACATTTTCTACATATGACTTATTTTTCTTGGTCAATAAATACGAGGCACGATTGATGTCTTTGAGAAAGTGAAGTATTTGATTTTCCATTAGAAGTTGAATAAATTTTTCATTTTTTATCCCTTTCAAATGTACGGTTTGTTTCTATAGAATAAATGTGATATAAAAATCTGTAATTAAAAATCATTCAATCGCTTCCAGAAACCGTGGCAAAAACAACACCTGCTCCAACATGCTGATCTACTCGAAAAATAATCGTACTGGATGTTGAGGTAAAGTTAGAACTCAGTGTCTTTATATTTATAAAAGATTCGCGTTTAGTCCAATGTTAAATTCAGTTTAATGATGTATCTTGAAGATAAAAGAGGAAAACCATGAGATTTTCTGCAAATCTACAATTGGCTAATTATCTCTGTCACTTTGTTTCAGGTGATAGAACTGGTTCGACTAAAACCTCAGAAATATTTGCTGCAATCACAGGCGACAATTCATTTTTACTACAATTTATAGAGAAAAGTTGGTCAATAAACTTGCACGTTTTGGCATTGGGCCTCTTTCAATCAATAGAAAACCTTTAAAATGAGAGAATTTCATTTATCATACTTTATGATATGAAAGTTCTGTCTAACTCCATCATCGTATTTTGGCAATAGCCTCTCATACAGAGTAAAAATTGTATATCAGAAAAGTCTGTTTTATATGCAGAAGTCAATAAAGGTAACATACTTAATTTATATTGTATTTCTCACTTATTAAATTTAATTTTTAAATTTCTAGTATCGAGAATTCTACAGCACAAGAGCTCCTATTTTTTTTTTTTTTTTTTTTTGAGTATATGATCTAGCACAAGCTTATTTAATATTGACAATTTACAGAATGCATTGATACAAAATACACGTTGAATAATGCAAAATTTTTGCGACGCAAAAATTTCACATTGTGTAAAGCAACGTGTAAAAGTCTACACAGATCAAGCGACTCGGACAAAAAAAGACAAAAAAGTAGCTTCAGCGTTACCATTTTGCTTTTCTTGCCTTCGTCACGTAACCTGCGCAGGCGCTGAAGGTTATATTTTAGCATCTAGATACCATGTTGGTTTTGAGGGAACATTCCGGAACGTTCCCAACCGTTCCGTACGACGCGAAAAGGACGGTTTTGAAATCGTCATCAAATTTTCCCCGTAGCAACAAATAAGCTCTCAGAATACGCAAAAGAAAAATGAAAGTTTGCTTGTTCGTTTGATACCATTTGGCAATATGAAAAATTTGTTTAAATACCGTAATGAAGGCGATAAAGTTATCACAAAAACATGAATTGATCGAGAGTTGTATGCTTGGGTGTGCTTGCTCGTGCCACGCAACGCGGGAAATTCAAACTGAAATCATTTCGTACTCACGAAATCAGAAAAAAACATACAGGGATGTGTTAATTACTTTTATGAAAGTTTTTAATTTGCTCATCAAAAAAGTGGTCACATTCAGCGTTTTTTCGAGGTTTTAATTGGTTTATTAATATTTCTATTTAAATAACATACATCTGTGGATATTCGTTTAATTATTAACTTAAGAAAACCTCATCAATATTTCATAATGAACTTAATTTTAACGAATTTTTGAAATAACACCATTTGTTATGGATGATTATTCAAATACTTAATTTAAAAAGTGATAGATGGATCCCGCTTTACTTTAAAACTCTAAATGTGACCACATTTTTAATAAGCAAATTAAAAACTTTTATATAAGTAATTATTACATCCCTGTAAGTTATGTTTTTTTCTGAATTCATGAGTACGAAATGATTTCAGTTTGAATTTACCGCGTTGCCCGGCACGAGCAAGCACACACAAGCATATAACCCTCGATCAATTCATGTTTTTGCGATAACTTCATCGCCTTCATTAGTCATTACGGTATTTAAACAAATTTTTTAGATTGCCAAATGGTATCAAAAGAGCAAGCAAACTTTCATCTTTCTTTTGCGTATTCTGGAAGCTTATTTCTTGCTACGGGGAAAATTTGATGACGATTTCAAAACCGTCCTTTCCCATTTCCCGTTTCCCAATTCCCATTTCGATTTTTATGTTTGTACGAAAAATACATTGCAATAATATAGATATCACATATAAAAATAGTAGATTCTGGTACTCGGGAGCTATCGCCGATTTTGGCGAAGCCGAAGGTGGCGATAGCTCACGAGTGCGAACTGTATTTTTCATCACAATAGCCTCAAAGTCACGTCCAAATGTCAGTTTTGAGGTTAGAGTGATGAAAAAAATATTTATAGTAATTTTTTTATAAACCGTTTTTTCCGAACCCAAACACAATACCTTAAGCAACTCTCGTTATTGTAAATCAAACGAGTCAAAGTTATTAAGAATATGACCTGAATACATTATTATTCCAAAACCGTTTGATTTCCAATAAAAATTTATTGATGCAGTGTGAAGCATGACAAGCCAAAATAATGATTGAAACCGTGAAGTAAAGCTCCAGTAACATTATGAACATTAGAAAACTTTAAAAAATCTCATAAAATTAAATTTTTTTTTATACTCACCTTTCTGCCTACGTGCCTACTGTAAGTCTTTGAAATTGTCACAAAAAGTGAAATTAGAAATTAGATCTTCCTTTATACTCTAAGACACTGGTTTCGTAAACCAGAAACACTAAATCTGTTGGGAAAAAATGATAGTAAAATCTGTAAACAGAAAGAACGAAAGCTACTTCGATATATCTATAACATTGTTGTTTCACGTTTACAACGTCAAAATCCAACCGGATCACGAAATTACAGTAAATGTACAACTATTTCACGAGTCATCGCATACGATTATTAAGGAACATTAGGAAATACGTGATCCATTCGTTAGTCGTTAACAGTGTGATTACAGCACATTCAGTTTTGTTTCATCGATAGCGGAATCTACGTCGAGTTTTTGAACATCTGTCTCGAAGCTACTAGAGACATGATATATTGGGTTATTTTGCAGTTGATTGTAATTAGTTTAGTGTTGGTGAATGCGCATGGTAAGATTTAGTACAAATTATATTTTCTCTGATTACACGAACGTGTTTTTCGTTACCTTTTTTCAACGAATTTTCATCGTTTGCAGCATGTTTTATACGTGACGTATGAAGCGTGTTATCAGCTTTGATGAAATGAAAAAAGGCATGTGTCGTTTTCGATTTACAGTGAATAGTTGTACAAAAAATTGACAAACGATGAAATCACAAGTGTAATGTGCAGTTATTGCAAGAGTTGATGATTTTCGTCAATATTAAAACAAATTGATTTGTGTTTAATCTTTCTTTACAAGAAGTTTTTCCTTCTATTGTTAGAGCATGAGACATTTCCAAATTGCACAATAAGACGGTGTATAATTTACATTTCATGCAAAAATTTTAGTTTTTAGTTTACAAATTTTGAACATTGGTTTTTTTGTTACAGATCCAAATTCTTGTACTAGGTACAATGATGATGAAACTATAATTTGTGCGTCTGGTTTTAAATGTTGCGTCATTCATGAAGGACCGTTTTGTGATATCCAGTGAGTTTTCATTAAATAGAATTTGTCAAAATTTTCATTTTTCGTGCGATTTTTATGTTTTTGTAATTATTTTAAATTATCTCTTGCATAAAAGATTTTCTTACATAGTTTTGAGAAATTGATAAAAATAAATCAAAAATAATAATCAATGTATTAAGTTCCGATTTTCAGTATATTTGAGGAAACTCTAAAATATTTTAAAGCTCAGACAGGCTAGTTTAGTTTTTGCTATTATAATAACAACATGAAAAATTTTTTCAATATTGTGTGTACCGTTTACCAACGTAATATACTATTATATAACTTTTTTTTACAGGTGTCCGAAAATAGCCGATGGTGTCGGAGTACCAACAAATGTGTACATTTACATCTGTATTTGCGACGCAATTATTTTATGCATTATTTTCATATCGTGTTACTGCTGCTCTTGCTGTCCATTGAATAAGCGTCGACGCCGTAGGAAGAACGCTGCGGCAAGTAAGTAAAACATTAAAAGCACTTGATTGGTATTTGAATTCTAAAAACGTTCTTTACATATAAACATATAAGATACATTGTTCAACGGTTATGATATTTCCCTAATTACTTACATAATTCATTTTTAATTCACAGTTCATTAGAATGATGTTATGAAAAAGATATTAGAATTACTTTTTTCTCTGAACAACTTTCCTTCTCAATCCAAAATAAAATATATGAATTCCAGTGTAATAATGTGTGTTTAGGATGTATCAAGTTGTTTGATTTTTTCATTGAAAGTAGTAAATGTTATATTGTTTAACCTTTTATGTTTTAACTAAATTAATTTTTTTCAGGTACTGGAGAAGAAGCAGCCCCTTCGACTACGCCACCGTCAGCTCCTTATAATCCGCAATTTCCTATGCAAAGTAAGTTAGATATCATCATGACACGTGCTGCATTGTTTTGAATTCGGAATCCTGTGTAATAGCCCGAAAAAAGGGTATATATGTACCGTTATATGTACTGGTAAAAAAACTCAAGTTAATAAGATAAATTGTTTAATGATTATCATATTTCTTAAATTACTTTTATCGTTTTTTTGTTGAATAGTTTACTAGAATGTGGTTATCAACAAAGTATTATAATTTTTTTCTCTGAACATCTTTCTTTCTAAATCCTTAATGAAATACATATATGAATTTCTGTGTCACCGAGTGTGTCAAGGATGTATTAAGTTGTTTTATTTTTTCATTTATTGTAGTAAGTTTTATATTGTTTATATTTTCATGTTTTAAATAAATGAATTTTTTCAGGTAGTGAAGAAGCAGCACCAGAGACTATGCCACCGCCAGCTCCTTATAATCCGGAATATGCTATGCAATGTAAGTTAGATATCACCATAACGCCCATAACACGTGTATTGATTTGAAGGGGGGAATCCCGCGTAATAGCCTGAAAAAAAGGTATTTTTGGATTTGTTTTAAACATTAAAATGTAATCTTCCCTCTAAAAACTTTATCTACATATAATGCTACTCTTGGAATATGAAATCTATTTTTCACTACTTTTTAGAACAGTTATATTTTGATTTATAAGGGCTGTTTTTGCACATTTGTTACGTCAATCTGCCGGATCTCTAGCTCTTCACAAATGTGTCTGAATCAGAAAAATCTAATAATTCTTCGAAGTTTGAATCTAGAGTTAGTCAGTGAACTAAAAGTTTTAAGAAATATTGACGTTTCACTAAATGGCGACTATTTAAACAGAAAAATATTATTTTCACTTCGAAATTTGATTTAATTTGTTATTCTTCAAAGTCACTTTTTGGCGAAACATATTTATATGTGACGCGATCTGACAAAAGGGAACTAGGCGTGCTAATCGTTTAGGCTCACTTTCTAATGCCCTTTAGACAGATAATGTGCCCAAACGATTTGCACGCCTAGTTCCCTTTTGTCAGATCACGTCACATAATTCTAAAAACTTTCAGTTTACATACTGATTCTGAATTTGAACTTTGAAAAGTTTATTAATTTTTTTGTTTCACACGTCTGTATAAAGAGCTAGAGATGCAGCAGATTGAAGTATCTAATGTCCGACATCAGCCCTTATAAAACAAAATAGAATGTTGTGTAGAGTAACGAAATGAACATTTTCGTAATCCGGAGCTAGAGTCAATTTTTGCGAAGCCGTGTGTTTTTGCTCGAGGGTCAAAATAGGCGAAGCCAAAATTGACGATAGCTCACGATTGCGAACAATATTTTTCATCACAATAGCCTCAAAGTCACGTCCAAATGTCAGTTTTGTGGTTAGAGTGATAAAAAAGTAATTTCATATTTCAAGAGTAGCACAATAAAAAGAAATACTTTTTAGAAGATAAGGTTTTGTTTTCATGTTTGAGAACATACCTAAGAGTACCTTTTTTTAACATACCTAAGAGTACTTTTTTCATCGGGCTGTTAAACAGGATTCCTTCCTTAAAGTTCAGTTTTTTTTTGTTTTGTTTTTTTTTTTTTTGCCACGTAAAGAAACAAACTATTCCTAATTTTGCACAGTCCTGAATTCATGTTTATGTTTTTCTACTGTCTTTGACAATATATTCAAAAAAATTATGGTGCTATGGCGTGTGAGTTTTTTTTCTATTTAGACTGCTGACATTACAATATATTTTTCCTTTACCTTTTACATATTTTATATTTTAATATATTTTTATTATTATTTATTTTTATTTATATATTCATAGATACGTATATTTTTAGAATTTATTATATTATATTTATTATTTATATTATTGCATATAACATATTGTGTTATTTTTTATTATTATATATTTTTCTTTATAGATTCATACATTTATATATTTTTATTATTTACTAAATTATTATTTAATATTTATATTATAATATTATTTATCATTTTCATATCATGTTTGATTATTTAATTGACATTTATTTACTTTTGTATATTATACATACATTCTTATATATTTTACATATACTGTATTTGTTATAATATTTATATTGTAATACCTGCTGATATTATCATATATTTTAGATTGGTTGCTCCAACGATTCTTAATTCTTATGTTATATTTTTGCACCTTCTGTGTTTTTAATTAAATAATTTCTTTCAGGCAATGGATTAGCATCGCATCCAACTATGGCATCTTCACCGCCATATAATTCGCCATACCCTATGCGATGTAAGTTATATATCGCTATAACACATGTTACAATGTTGTGTATAATGTGTGCAACTAAAGTATCTTATGCTGGTATTTTGCAGCTATAATTATTAACCAATGCTAGGAAAATTTTCTATCCAGATAAATAATTGTACATATCGTATAGTTCCATTAGAAAATAGTTATTTTCGTAATCGGGAGCTAGAGCCAATTTTGGCGAAGCCGTACGTTTTTGCCCGAGCCGGAGGCAAGGGTCAAAATAGGCGAAGCCAAAATTGGCGATAGCTAACGATTGAGAACGTTATTTTTCATCACAATAGCCTCAAAGTCACGTCCAAATGTCAGTTTTGAGGTTGGAGTGATGAAAAAATGATTAATAATAATCATTATCTATAATTAATATAATAATAATAATAATTATCATTATATTAATAATAATCATGATCTGAACCTGGATATTTAAATGAAAAATTGAAACTGAAGTAAATAGAATAAATAAGCATTTAATGAAAATGATAAATAAGAAGAAACACATTAATATTAATTTATCAGTTATGAAAAAGAAAAACAATTTTTTTGTCGTTCTACGATTAAGGGAAATTTCAAAATCGTAGTTCTTAGTATTCGAAAAACGAGATCAAATTCATTTCCTAAATTTTCAGAGCACATTTTATATGCTTTTTTGCAGCAAGTAGAATCGTACGATGAATTAGCAATTTTAATAGAAAAAAACCTTAATAATATATTTACTTTCATAACTGAAACTCAAAGAAAAATTCAGCAGCTCACATCTATATATCTAATACATAATGTTTATAATCCAGACAACCAAATACATATTATTCAAATTCTGAATAATTTGAATAAAAGTTTTTCTTTAAATTTATTTGTAAAGTTATAGAATTTATATTTATTTATGAAAATTCATTGACTTATATTAACGATTGATTCTTGATTTTCTTTTTTGGTAAGATTATTAGTAAGCCATTTAAATGAATTAAATTCACTTTCATAGTAAAAAGTTATTTGTAATGCAATGCTTACACTTTTTTTCATAATATTTTCAGATCCTCAACAGCAGGCTTCCATGTATGCAGAACCACCGCCTCCGTATGTGGAGGAATATGAGATGCAAGGTAAAATTGGTCGCAACAGTAATTATAAGTTAATACTATTCAATCTTTATTCATAATCTAGAGTTGATTCTATAAATATAACTTATTTTTCTGGTTCGATAAATATGACGCACGATCGATGTCTTTGAGTAAGTGATATATTTGTTTGTCTATTACAACTCAAATGAATTTTTTTTATTTTTCATCCCCTTTTATTGTTCGTCTTGTTTCTATCGATTAAATGTAAAATAAATTCTGTGTAACAAAAAATCATTCAATCGTTTGCAGAACCCGTGCCAAAAACACCATGTGCTCCAACATGCTAAACTACCTGAAAATTAATCGTACTGGATGTTGAGGTAAATTAATAACTTTTCTTGTTCTATTTTTCAAATGAATATCATTATATTTTTAAAAAATTCGCGTTTGATCCAATGGTAGATTCATTTTAATGATATTTCGTTAAGATAAAGGAGGAAGACCGTGAGATTTTCTGCAATTCTATAGTTGATTAATTATCTCTGTAACTTTGTTTTAGGTGACAGAACTGGTTTGACAGGAACCTCTGAAATATTTGCTACAATCGTAAGCGACAATTTATTTCGACTACAGGTTATAGAGAAAAGTTGGACAATAAACTTGCACGTATTGGAATTGTGCCTCTTTTAATCAATGAGAAACCTTCAAAATAACAGAATTTCATTACTCATGCCTTATAATATAAAAGTTCCATCAAACTCTTTTATCATATTTTCGGCAATAACTTCTAACCCAGGGTAGAAATTTTATATCAGAAAAGTTTGTTTTATATGCAAAAATCAGTGAGGTAACATACTAAATTTATCTTGTATTTTACACAATTAAGTTAATTTTTAACTTCGGATCACTGTTTATTTGAATAATTGTACCCGATAAATGAATATTAAAGTCGCAGTTGCTATTGTCTATTATTGTGTTTTTGGCGTACAATTCATATGACTTATTTTTATTTCTCTTCTTTATTCAAAAATTTATAATTTGAGATTTATGACACATATTTTTCTTTGAAAATGCAGCAGGTGCATTTGATTATGGAACAGCGATTAAATGAATGACTATACAATCTGCAGACTAAATCTCTTATAATATTAAAAATGAGTCAGTTACTTCCACTAACACGCGTTGGCACCTCTCGTCGAAACCAGAAGTCACTTGCTCGCACGCAACTTTCCGAACCCGACTTTGCCCGAAAGCGCAGAAACCCGAATACGTTCGACTGAGAAAATTTATCTGAAGGTGCATTTTATCGAAACTTAACTTTGAGATTAAGTTTTAGTTTAAGAAACAATTGCAAAGATACTTTCAATCTTTTTTATTTAAAAAATTTTTCTTCTATTCATCCTTGTCTGCATAACTGTTATTCTCCAGGTATCAGAAGTATTTTTTTAAAGTCTTATACAATATTCGAATTCATGCATTTTTTTAAACTTGACACTGTAAGCATGATTTCTGGTGAACATGATTTGCGTTTAACTTCCTGTTTTGGTTTTCTTCTTGAAAAATTGACGAATTACAATTCCTGACACGAAGAATACGTTTTTACTTTGAGCGTGGAATTCTCGTAGGGCATAACGCAATGTAATTTTTGGATTCCTGCAACAGTTTTACAGTTTTAAAAACGCTGACATAGAAACTTTGAAAAAATTTCATAGTATGATTCGTTTTTGTAAATCACAGAAAAATATGTAAATGACTAATCACGCTGAGCCAACTCACACAGTTAATGCGTCTTTGTTATTTGATCGGACGTCATTTGAAAACTATAGCTTTACGCATCGTTCTTTTCAAAGCACCTACAGCCCCATCGCAAAGGGCTTTTCCCATGAGCTGTAGTATGAAAATGCCAAACAGCAGAACGATTGAAATCTTTTTTGTGATGATTGTGGACTAATGAAACTTGTTCAATTTACTGACTTATTATTTCAGAGAATATTTCCTAGGAGAGTTTTTCCTAGATTTTCCTAGAGTTTTTTCTAGATTTCCTAGTGAATAAACTTGTTCTAAAACAAATACTTAAATAAGACAGAAGCTCATGTGCTATAGAATTCTCGATAGTAGAAATATATGATATTTGAAAGTAATCAGAAAATTACGTTTTTTTTGTGTAAAGAACCCTGATCAGCTGATTTTTTTATATGAACAATTATATTATTGACAATTTTAATTCTGAAGCAGAAATTTTAAGAAATGCAGTTAAAAAATCATGAAAGAACTAGAAAGTTGAACAAAAGATTATAAGCGACGAGAAATACAAAAATGAATGATAATTCCTGAAAAAATATTTTGATGGAATTATTCTTGAAACTTTGAAAGCGAAAGGATAAAATTTTAGTAATCTACAAAGCAATTTCTAAAAATAAAGAAACCGATAAATAAAATAAATTTTATTTTTTGTACGTTCGAGTCTTGAAATAGCTAGAAATAGATATCGAAATCTCATCCGCTCTTTAACTATTCATTTGATACGTCATTATAAAATTCGTTCACAGAAATAAGAAGTCTTTGTTAACTAATAAACTTCTAATGGTAGAATGCGAAACTTGACTGTCCTTGAATATGCTACTTACACGAACTATTATATTTATCAATGTCTTTGAGAATAGACTTCTTCATTGTAAAATTTTTTTTTACAAGCAAAAAAACTTATTTATCACAAGAACACTGACTCGTGATCCAAAAATTTGAATTATGATCCCACGTATTCGTCAGATAAAAATTCTTCTGTATCAGCAGTCACTGCTTTTTGTTCTTCAATAGATTCCACAGTAATTTCGGTTGGATCCGATGATTTTTTTTGGCTGGAATCCTAGGTAACAGTTATCAAAAAATTGATTGTAGGATACCTCTTCCAATCCGTATTTTCCACTTCAAGATTTCCACTCCGTAATTTTCCAACAACCGTTTATTCCAATGACCGTAATTTGCAACAATTATTTTTACAAATGACTGTTTTTTCCATATCATGTAATTTCCTTATTATGTAATTTCCAACAACTGTTACTTCCAATTTTTTTATTTTCCAATTTCATTACGTCTCCAACAAAAGTGTAGAAAATAAAAACATGTAAAATTTTATAAAAGTGTTGTAAATATCAAATTTTCGCACAAAATATTAAATTTCCGAAAGTCAAAGTTGTATGCGATGCCCGATGGTACGTAAATAACCTAAAATTGTACTATTTTCATTATATTCTTTGTATTGTTTAACAATATCATAAACTCGGTCCTCAATTTTTTTGCGATCATGTGTCCTAGATTTTTTTATTTTCTGGCCTAAATCCAATTGTCGTAACATTCTCTCCGTATCACTCGGCTCAGCTATTAATTTTTCCAAAAAAAAGAAGATACTATTTATTTATTTATAAGATATTATATCTTATAAAGATAATAAAGATATTATATCTTATAAATATTTATTTATAATATATTTTTTACTATAAGGATATTGTGAAAAAACAGGAGAAAATGACACCCCTTGAAGTTTGTAAACAGTTAAAAGTACAGTATGATAACTCGAAAAAATAAAATAATGAGAAAAATAGTTCGAATATTCAAGTTGAAGCCCAAATTGTCAAAAAATAATGAGGTGAAAAAAAAGACGTAGGAAAAATAATAAGATGGAAAATAAATCCAGTGGAAAACACGGATTGGAAAAAGTGACCGCCAACCCAAAAAATTGTCTGGAATAAGGGAGAACATAATAATAATTCCATCGGTACTGAGCTGAATTGAAATTTAATTTTACAGTTGCTACAATTGAAATACAATTGTTTTTAAAAAAATTTTTATCGTTGAACAGCAAGTTTACTTGCTTGGTGAATTGGAGTTTCAACTCCTAACCTCAAAACCTGCTAATTTTGTTTGACAGTCCTTTTCCTTTTCTTGTTCGGCCACCGTCAGCCGAACGAACTCCTCCTTCGTGTCCTCGGCCGGGAAGTCGTCCTCCTCGCTTGAGTCGACACCGTCAGCCCCCTTTTCTTTCTCGACCTCCAGCTCCCCCAGAGACAGCGTCTCCGGTGCCGTCATCCATGAGCCGGCCGTTGACCACGACTCGTCCTCCGATAGAGCTCTCTCCGTCACACCTGCACCATTCTTTTCTTTTGAGTTCTTGTCTTTTGCGATATTAAAATACTTCAAAATGGTCCTCATTTTTGCTTGCAGAATCATAAATGTTGAAAAATCTATAATGCTGGATAAACTTTAAACAAAATGGAGAAATTTCCTGAATTTTTTCCATTGGAAAGATTATGTTACGTTCACAAAACGTATTGTACGTGACTTTTAGAATATATCATGTTTGCAGCTTTCTTCAGCAAAGTCAGGCTATTTTTCCATATCTCCTGCGTGATAGTATTTTGATTTCTTTTCAATAGAACTCCACGAAAAGGAATTATATGTAATACACAAGATGAAAAAAAAATAGAAATAAAGGAAAATATAATAATCGAATATCAACTCAATCAATCTTACGTGTTGTAGCATGCAACGGCTGACGAGCAGGATTGTGCAACTCTCGCATTTCAATTGCAACAGGTTTGTCTGAGTCTGAAATAAAATTGTTTCAATAACTATTCCGAAATCTGTAAAAACATGTGGTCATGAAAAATAGATCACAAGCAATGAATTCATATGTAACGAACGCAATCTGAATTTACATTCAAAACAGAATCAATTCGTGGAATGAAATCGCGTTAATTTGGATCTCTTGTAATCTCAAAAGATAGTTTAACTCTTGAATATTATTTTATTAAGAATAATTTTCTTGGGGGAGGAAATGTATGAAATGTTGGTATTCGCTTTCTCTCAAAAACGATGTGTACAAAGAAATTTTATTTGAACTCTGAAAAAATATTTGTCATAAGCTGAATAGGAGATCTGTATCTGGATATTGTACTCACCATTCGGGACACTTCGTGGTTTATCAACTTCCCTATCGCAGAAGTGGCAAAGGCAACACATAACAATTGGTACAATTAGAATGAGAAATATGACTGCAATTATCTGCACAACCGATATCCTACAAAAAAAAATTGATTAACATGCAAAAATGTTTTATTGTGGAAACACTGAATTGAATATAATTACCCGCTACAGTACACATTATTATCATCGTCCACAGAACACTTTGTGTAGGGGAACCCACACTCCAAGGTATATCGATGGGAATAATCCCCAACGGGATCGATTTTATAACATTCCATCTTTTGGAGAGCTGTTATACTTAAAATAACTTATCAGACTCAGATTTGTAATTTGTGCACTTTGTAAATCTTAATAGTTTATTTTTACTGGTTGATAGTCAAATGTGTTTGTTTCCAATCGACAAAAGTCAACCATTGTCGATCAGTAGATTTCACTAGTTAAATCGATCAATTCTGCTTGATAAATAAGTTAAAATAATTTTTTGACAGTTGTTACAACTGAACAAACAGTTAAATGAACTGTTCAGCCAATAAAAACAACTACTAATTTAGAAAAATTGAGGTTCATTGTTAAAAACCGTAAAATTACGACTATTTTAGATTTAGATAGTGTATTGGAATTTTTTTCAATTTTATAATTTTCTATTTACTGCTTTATAGTGAGGTTTAAACAATCTACATTTTTGTAAACAAAAATTTGTTACGTTTTTATAGTGTAGAAATTCATAAACTGATAAATTATTCATTTATAATGAATTCAAAAGAAAATAATGAACTTCAAAATATTATTTAGAAGGAAGTCTTATAATAAATTAATGTTTACAGTCAAAAACATAATTGATCTTCTTGATTAAAATCGAAACGAGTCGCATTTGAGAAAAAAATTCAATGTCAAGACATTTATCTTGAAATCAGTACTTTCAAAAAACTGAAATCATTATTTGCCAAAAAAAGTAACATGTATTAAAACAATTGTTCAAAAATATCATGTAAAATTATTCATTGGAAATCTGTTTGCAGAAACTTCCTTGAGGTAATTACTGGGCAATTGTAATTGTGCATTGACTATTTTTGTATAATTTTGAAAAAAAAATCTGATGTGATTATAATTCAATCGTCATAATTTTTTAAATACTGAATTGTACGTAAATAGAGCAATATGTGAAAGGCTGAATGTAAAAGTCGGACGAGTACAGACAGAAAACATGATGTTTCACATCTATCTGTCTTTCTCTTTTCCGACTTTTACATTCAGCCTTTCATGTAAAGATCAGAAATTCCTGCATCTAAAACACAATTTTGTATTTTCATAAGAAATACATTGTGATACGCGAGGACCCTGCTGATAGAGATACCAACGATGACCCGCGATGCCTCAGAAAAGGACCGATGTAGAACAACGGCTCTACTCGACCCTTAGGGATCTTGCAATGGTTCAAGGGATTATAA
>JAPYZL010074546.1:0-15040 GCA_030522825.1 Platygaster orseoliae | reverse complement strand
TGAGTTTTGCAAAAAGTGGTAAAGGACTTTTCGACTCGAAATTGAAAAAGGAATTCAGGATTTTTTTTTATCGCGGACTTTGGGACACCCTGTGTATACGGTTTTGTCCCCAAGTCCCGCGCGAACAATAACTTTCGTAATAAATAATTTAACCAATAATATAAGATTGGTTAAATACTTAAAACAAAGATACTGATCTGTACTAAAATGTAGTAGTGCAGAAAACTTTCAAATATTTAATTAAACAGCAACCTGCTTGCATTGAAAGCTGACAATTTTGTAACCAGGCCAACCCTAAAAAGCGCCTCAAGGAATTAAGGGAACAGACAATGAAAATCGCAACATAGTTTGGAAACAACATGTACATACGCAACTTAAAAAAAATGTTCAATTTCAAAAGATAGCGTTAAGATGCAGATTTAAGAATCCATTTATACGGTTTTGCCCCCCTTTCCCTACTTTTGAATTTGTCTCAAAACTTATAGGACATCTATAGGACATCCATTAAGATAGATGGACATCTATTTTATTTGCGAAAATTTAAAGGATTTTTTATTATTTTTATATATTTCTGGTATTTACGTCGATAACTATATATTTCTAGAACTCGATGCACTTGAATTCAAATTTCGATCGATTTTCAGTAATGTAGATAGATTTCTGGGAAAATTCCATTAATATAGATTTTTCAGGTTGTATAGATTTTTGTATAATCAATGTTTTATGATTATTCATAAAATAGAGTTTGGAGTTTTATAGATTTATTTTATAGATTTTCCATAGAATTCTGTTACTTTTAGCATTTCCTCAAAGTTTGCACCATTCGAAGATTTTCTAGTATTTTCCGGAATTCTTATGTAGATTCCTATTTATATTATTCAATGGTACAGTGTTGAAAGCTTTTTAGACGTTTAGTAAGTTCGTAGATTTTAATTTTCCTTAATTAATCACTCGATCGAAACAATTTTTCAAATGTTTATCTTCTACGTTATTATAATTAAAAATTTATAATGAAATTTCTGTTATAAACAAAATTCTTGTAAGACCAGGGTTGTTGTTATTTTGGACTTGTTAAAATTAAGAATTCTAGATTTCATCAAACTTTCAAAACTTACGATAAAACATTTGTTTTAGATTTCCGTAAGAACATATTCGATTATTTTATTCTTTATTAATAATCTTTTCACACATTATTTTATGTAATCTGTATTTTTATTTATCATTGTTATGAGTTTTTTATATTTTCACACGGAATAATGACGAAAAGATTGCTTTATAAATATCGTCCACTATTTCGAAATTTTATTCGCAATTTTTTCGGAAAAGCTAACTCACATTCGATAAATTTGTTAGTAAAAAGATAAAACTGTAATAATTTGAGTTATTTCGAACTTGCAAAAAAATTTGTAATACTTTCAATTTAATTTTATTTCTTTTTATAAGGCACTCGTGACTTCACATAACTAAGATTACTTCTTCATCTTTGGACCATTTTATTTTCATTTCTCATTTCCGTTCAAATTTCTCAAAAATTAAGAGAAGAGCATGTATCTTTCCAAAGTGCGATGTTTTCTTCAGTATTACTTACACATTCAACAGAAAACGAGTGTAAGGAACGCCTGAAGAATGTTATCACAAAACGATAAATTTTCGTATTATCTTGTATGAAGTATCTGAAATATATAAATGCAAACACTTCATTTCTTTCACATAAAATAATACATCATCGGATTCTCCAAGATATTTTATAATAAAAAACTAATTATGATAATTAAATCCTATTTAACTCATTTTGTGCATTTTCGAAATAATTTAATGTAATGTAGAAATCATCTATATTTTACACGAAAAAAAATAATTTGCTGTATCAGCAAAAAAGTGTGCTGTTTCAACCCAAGTTGACAGAAAAAGTTGTTTTTCTTACCTCAACAAATTTTTTTGTTATCATAGTACAATTATTACACAATAGAATTTTATGCGTAATAATTGTGCTATAACAACAAAAAAAGCTACTGCTGCAAAAAAATTCGTTCAGTCAAGTTGTGTTGAAACAGCACTTTCTTTTGCTGATAAAGCAAATCCTTTTTTTTCATGTATTATTTTCTAATTTTCGCATATATGTCAACATGTATGGCATATGTATTTTGTAGATCGTAATTCTCTAAAGAAATCATGAAAACGTGAAAAAATTACTGAAAATGTTAATACCAAGTAGTTGATGGCAGGTGCAATGACACCTCCAATTCGAGCAAAAGTAGAGCAGGCGCCCAAGCCGACATTCCGAACGGTGGTCGGGAATTGCTCTGTTGTAAAAACGTAAATGGCTCCGTAAGATGAAGTTATCGCTAATTTACCAATCATAGTACATGTCACTAGCAGCCATGTCGATTCTGCAAGTAATTTTAAATAAATTTAGTTACATCCTGAATGATGCCACAATTAAAATTTTGAAGCTTTTGTGATAATCAAAAATCAAGAATTGAAAAATAGTTCAAGAGCACATGTTGTACGGAAATTTTGTATAAAACCGTTATTTGTTTGAACGAATTACATGAACATTTTGATTTATCTTTTATGCACGAGTTTCTATTCAAGTTTTTATTATATTGTAGAGATTATAATATTAAAATAGATATGAAGTTTTTTAAATGAACTCAGTTTTCAAAAGCACATATTCGATAATAATTTGATATAGCGGTAGTTCCTAGTGTTATCTTATATTTAAACATAAAAAAAGTGCGTTTCCACTAGGAAGTATTTTTTTTTTACTACAAAAAAAATTGAAGCATTTTAAAATATCGATCAGTACAATTCGTCAGTAGATAGCCAATCAGTAAAATGGATCAATAATAAGTGTATCAGTGATACTCATTGATAGTTTGTAATAAGCCAGTAAAATATGATTGACAAGTAAATCCGTGAAATTTGTCAATAATTAGTCAATTAGTGAAGTATCTTTGTAACGCGTCAATAAGTAGAGTAGGTCAGTGACATTTCTATAAAAACTATTTAAAAAATTTGCGGTAACTCAGTAGACTGATGACTGAAAATTTATCAGCAGTATTCGTCAAAAAATAGTTACTCAATGAAGTACGTACTTTAGTAATAAGTGAATTAGTAGAATAGATCATTGGTTAGTTTATCAGTGTTGCGTATCATTGATTTGTATTATTTCAATATAATAAGATTGGGGAGAAAATCAGTACAATTTATTAATAATTACTCAACCAGTAGCACGTTTCAATGACGCGTTAAACAGTAGAATAGATCAATGACAAAAATTTTATCAATGTATGTAAATAGTTCTAAGAAAATCATTAAAATATTGATGAGCAATAGATAGTGGAATTTATCAACAATTAATCAATCAGTGGATTGAGTCAATGAAAAATCTATAAATTATGTCTATCAAAAGTTGTTGTAACTCTATAGACAAAGAATAAAAAATAAATGAGCAGAATTTGCCAAAAAATAGTTGATCAGTAGAATAGATCAATAATAAATATATCAATAGATTGTAATAATTAAGTAAAATATGATTAGCAAGTAAACCAGTGGAGTATATCAATAATTTGTCAGTGGAGTATCTCTATAACTCGTCAAACAGTAAAATATATTAGCGACAAATCTATCAGTGATATGTATCAAAAATTTGTAGTAACTCAGATTTATCATGGAAATTTCATCAGTAGATTTCGTCAATAAATAGTCTACCAAATAAGTGTGTATTTAAACAACAAGTAAATCAGTACAATTTATCAATAATTAGTTAATCAGTGGCGTATTTCAATCACGCGTTAACTGGAAGAATAGATGAATGTTAAGACAGTCATGAATGTATGTGTATAATTCTTAGAAAATCGGTAAAATATTGATGAGTAGTCGATAAGTAAAATATATTCGTCAACATTTATAAATAAGTTAATGTAGAAATTTTTAAAAAATTATCGAGAACAATGTCACTTAAGTTTTGACATTATCTGATGGTTATATATAAATAAATCTTGAGGAAAACCATCTTTATAACATCTACGCAATAGATTGAACAATGAGAAACAAAAATATATAACTTTATTATTATTCATTTGAAAAATATAATAAAAATGTAATTTTCAATATATATAATTGACAAATTACATAACAATAAAATTATGTTAAAGTATACTTTTTTATGAGTGACATTGTTTTCAATAGTTTCCTAATATGGGCAAAATAGATGCTGCAAGTTTGAAAAAATAATTATTTTATCAGTCCCATTGTTGATTTTAAAGAAATTAGATCTCAAAATTGATCGTCATACGAGATATAGTATTATAAAATGAAAAAAAGTAATCACCTTGAGAAACGAAGATTGTGCCCATGAGAGTGGCTCCAGAAACCAGCATGCAGCCACAAAGTATCTTCTTTCTTCCCAGTTTGTCCATTGCAAAAATTAAAAACAAGTACGCTGGGATTTCTACAATGCCTGAAATCTCGAAGTTGACGTAATCATTACCCCCAAGATTCGTTGCACTCCAAGAAAGACCATAATACGTTCCGCTATTTACGAGCCTGCAATTTTAATGAATTAAATGGTTTTATGATTCGGAGGATTTGATTAAAACCGTCATTCATGACTATTCGCGGTGATCGAAGAAATTTGGTACTAGATTCAAGAATTGAATAAAAATTTATCTTTTTATCAATATTTTCAGAAGAATTTTGATACCGAATCGATTTTTATCATATTTATTTAGCCAACGTATTATTTATTTGTTGATTTGACGTTTTTTAACTATTGACTGTATTTTTTGTGTCATTGATTGATTATCATTTTCGTGGATATTTACAGTTTCAAATTTCCAAGAATAAACAATAATTAAAGAATTTTTTTGTTGAAAAATAAACTTTTCAGAAACTGCAAAAAGTTTTCATTCAAATGAAATCATTTCACCGAATTCTCTCAAAACTAAGATTCCATTCCAGTAATTCATACCTTTAGGAAATTTGCAATTTAAAAAATTTTTAAACATAATCTCCAAAATGTGATTTATTTATATTTTATACATTATATGTAAATATATTTTGAAATTTAGGTTAAATTTATATTCTTGTATGAACTAAGTTCAAGTTTGAAAATAACAACCATTTTCTAAGAAAAACGTACTGCAATAGAATATATAATGAATGTTTTTCTCTATTTTTTGACATGCATGCTGAATGGTGCAAGGACTGAAAATTTTATTTCCAATTTTATTGATAATCTTTATTTTCTTACCTGATTTTAAATTTTAAATTTTGTCAGTGAATGCAAATAAATATAGAATGAACTTGAAATTACATAAGCTGGATAGGATTTACACTTTCATCTCATTTTCTTTCGTTTCTATTGATTAATACAAAAGAAGTTGAAAATCCACCTATACAATTTGTTTTTATCAAATTGATTTTGTCTATTTTAAATTATAATAAAATCAAACATCAATGTTAAAAAACTATGGGTAAAAACAATAATTAATCTTATTATTATTGCTCTGCAAAGGTTTGATTGAAAATATAAGAAAGTTTTTTTAATATACATTATACGATTAAAATTCGAAGTCCTCTCAAAATTCTAATATTACCAATTTTTAACGAGTACCCTGGCATATATAAATAAAAATTCTGAAGAAGAAATTTCATTTCTCAGTAGCAACATTTTATCAGTAATTGACTTTAAAAAATTACCAGTTGAAGAAGAGAAGAATAGTTTTTCTTCTTAGATTTTTCGTTTTGAAGAGATCAAAAAGATTCGGCTGTTTTTTGTTGCTTTTGCTTTCTTCTTCATGCTCTGTAAGCAGCGAATTCAAAACTTCGTCCTTGAGCTCAACCCCATTTTTTGCGGAAGCAATCTGCAGCAGTTTTTTTCCTTCTTGAACGCGGCCTTTAGCCAAAAGCCATCGAGTTGATTCCGGAATATACCTTTAACATAAGCATTTTTCGCAGATAATGCTAATTTTCGTGTATTGATTCTGTTTACATATTATGTTTTGCAAATTGAGAATATTACACTAACATTTGTGTTTTTAAGTCAATTAGAATGAAATCGATGGCTTTAATCGCAGAAAAAACATTTTCAGATGATTCTAAAACTTTAGGTAATCTTACGATTGAATCGTATATGGAAACCAAAGCAATATAATAGTTACCACCAGTATACCAAGAAAACTATGTTCGGTATAGTCAATACGATTTGCAAAGTTTTCCAATCTCTTATAAAATAAGCAACTATTCCCGTTGCAATGTAGCCACCCGTGAAAAATAATTGGCATCCGACACCAGCAACTGTCCTTTTCTTTGGACCCACCATTTCCAGAGCTGCAAGTTTTTTGGACAAATTCACGACATTAGCTGATAAGTTTATCAACAATAAGTAACGAATTTAAGTATTTCGTTACTTTCAATCCTTGTTCTTAACTTTTAATAAATGAATTCTGAATTCAAAGCTCGTATTAATTCCAACTTCTTTTGCATTAATCAATAGAAGCGAATGAAAATGAGATGAAAGTGAAAATCCTATCTAACCAATGTAATTTTAATTTTATTCTGTATTTGAAATTGGAAATCAAGTAAAATAATGAACAACATCAATAAAATTTGAGATAAATTATAAAATATAAAATATTCTCTGTGTATTATATTCCAGTATGTTTTTCTTAAAAAATGTTCATAATTTTTAAACTCGAACTCGTTTCATACAACAATGCTTTTTAAGAGCTTACACAAGTCGAAATATTAAATTTTTTATACAAATTCAAATAATTATGTTGCCCAAAGGTTTATGTAGGTTTGTAAAAAATAATGCTTGACCTAAACAAATAAAACAATGTTCGCAGAAACAACGTAATTATATTAGTTAATTGGAAAACTAAATGATTACGTAGTAATAATTTTCCTTTAAGAGTATTGTTCATGAAAAAGCAATAGAACAACATTGCACAACAATGAAAGTTAAAAAATTAAAAACAGACGGTTTTGAACATACTTAGTTGAAATTAAAGATGAAATTTCGACTAAGGTGTGACATGATAATTTTTTACAACTATGGGTTGTCGATTTTAACAGAACAATTTAAATACGAAATAATTCGAATTTGCCATAAAAATAGCATTTTAAAGATAATGAACAATATTAGTAACAGATAAATCAGTGTACATGCATGTCATGTCATCCAAATGTCAGAAGATGTACTCATTAGGTAAGCACTTGTTAAGAGTTTTTCCACATTTACACACAGAAAAAAAGGATTTACTGTATCAAGAAAAAGATGCTTTGTTTCAACACAGTTTGACAGAATGAATTTTTTTTTTGTAGCTGTAGCTTATTTTTTTATTCTCTAAACAAATATTTTTTGCTATCAGAGCATAATTACTATGCAGTAGAATTTTATGCATAATGATTGTGTTCTGGCAACAAAATACACAAGCTACTGCTGCAAAAAAATTTGTTCTATCAAATTGTGTTGAAACAGCACATCTTTTTACTGCTACAGCAAATCCTTTTTTTTCTGTGTATGAATGCAAAGAACTTACTCATTCGTGAAGCAACAACATCATGCTCGAAAGTCCCATGATTAAGATTCAGGTTTCAGTGAAATGGTTAATGCAATTGACTACTGAACGGACTCAAAAGTGTTCAATTCGCAGAAATTCGTACTTAGCCTTTGAGAATGAAAAGAAATCCGAAATGACGAGTTTTCAGATGCTGATAGATTGAAAAGGAATGGCCCTGAATTGCATTGTTACCAATTACATAGGCGACGAGGAAAACTCCGCTGGTTGTAGAACCAACGATCAGTCGGAAAATCACGTATGAAATATACTCTGGAGCTAAGGCGACGCTTACTCCAAAAATTAGTTGCAGCACTATGGAGACGAAGAATATAATCTTCCGTCCAAACATGTCAGACAAAGCTCCGAAAATAATCGATCCGAGCATCACCCCCAGCATGAACAGCGAGTCTCCTGTTGAGCGTAGCCAGCTTTTATCGCATACTAGGTCCCACTGGAAGTAATTTCGGGTCAAATAATGCACTTTTATTTCCATTTTATGGTTACGATTTCACCATTATCTTGATTTGAATTCGATCGAAACATAAATACGTGCATAACTCGTTTTGCTAATGAGATCGGAATGAGATCGGAATGGAATCGAATGCAACGGAAGTGAATGCAATAGAAGTGGATGCAACGGAAATGCATACAAGGAAAGTGGATGTAACGTAAGTAGGTGCAACGGAAAGGAATGCGATGAAAGTGGATGCAACGGAAGTGATTGCGATGAAAGTGGATGCAACGGAAGTGATTGCAATGAAAGTGGATAAAATAAAAGTGGATGTAACGGAAATGGATACAATGGAAGTGGATGCAATGGAAGTGGATGCAATGGGAATGAATGCAACGGAAATGGATGCGATGGAAGTAGATGCAATGAAAATGGATGTAACAGAAGTCGCTAGTGAAACGGAAGTTGCTAATGCAATGGAAGTCGCTAATAACACTACCAATATTAAATTTGAATGATAATTGTTCAAAATCGAATTTGTCGTTGATCGACATAATTATACGTAACGGCATAGACCTTCTGTTATTTCTGTTATTTATGAATAAATAAATAAATGTTATGGTCACCCTGACGGTCCTGAGGCGATCGCCATGGACGCCTTACGATTTTCGAAATATTCATGTACTTTGACCCAAAAACTTGCACCAGTATTTGTTGCAAACATATTTTGAATTGTTTTCTATATACAAATTGTACATGCCACTGTGGTTAAAGAGATTCTAAACGAAAGTCAATTTTCGTATTCGAAAAACTAAAAAAATGTGTATCAACAGTTGAAGACATATTTTTAGGCAATTTTTGACGCAACAATAGTTCAACATACAATGTTTATAATAAATTATAGTCTTCATTGAATGTTATACGTTAATTTCCACTCACACATATTTTGGACGCATTTTCCTTTTCTTAATCGATCAGTTCTTCCTAGATATGACTTTAGATTTCAGCTACACTCATATATTGTTAATGTCGATTTGATGAGACTTTTTTTAGATTTTTGCACTTTTTTTTCTACAATCGATATACAGCGTGTGTCTCTTGAAACAATTTACAGAGAAGGTGCATAAGCAGTCCTTAAGCACTAACGGAAACTGACCTGCGGCAGGGTCAAGGCGATCCTTATCACAAAAGGTTTCCGTTAGCGCTTAAGGACTGCTTATGCACTTTCTCCGTAAATTGTTTCAAGAGACATACGCTGTATTTCGTTTATTTTCATTTTTGTGAACACACATGACTTTACCAAAAATAAATGGATAGCGACAATTTTTTTCTAAATATTCGTAATTATTATCGTTATCAGATAAAATTATTAACAATTGATAATAGTTGTTGTGTGGTTATTCACATAGCAATAAACAAACAGTACATCATTTTTTTTAATTTAGTTTTTCTAAGTGCGTTGTTTTGTTCATCCCAAAATTTGTTACCATAAACTATGTAAAAACTTAAAACGTTGATCTAATTGTAAGTGCAAAGTAGCCAAAATTTTGTTTTCTAAGTTGTGATTTGTTTCACAAAAATTGCTGATTTCAGAAGAAATAACATTATATATTTAATAAATTGAACAGATATTATAAGTTGTACATTATTATATTCCCATGAATTATATAGTATAACATTACATGTCACTTGTCTTGTTGTAAGGCTGAGTAACATTTAACGAATTTTCATATAAAATGCAAATTTCGCACTTCTTTTGAACTGACTTACATGTTCTCAAGTATTTTACTACTGCATAAACTTGTTAAATAAAAATATTTGGCTTTACAATTTTCAATATATATTTGTGCAACACTTTCTAATTTAAGTTCTTTTATTTTCATTTTATTGAAACGTAATTGAATCTATCAAGCTAATTCATTTCGTATTTAATTATATCTAAAAAATACGTGGCATGCATGTAAAAAGAAAAAATTGAATATTTCGTGTGAAAATCGATCATAAACATCCAATTTACTCTTAATGTTGCATTTAAATACCACACACATTTAATACATACACAAGAAGTTAAAATTAACATGTTATTTTACTCTAAATAACCTGTTTTGCTAGTATTCAATTATCATTATACTATCTTTTCAGAAAATGGTGATTTTTGTGTGAAAAATCTAAATTTCGAAAATATAAACGGCCTCTGACCCGCCTTCAGACACTAAATTTCGAAAAATTCTGCATTATTTGTTTATTACTATACACATCACTAAATACCAATTATGATTAATTGTTAATAATTTTATCTTATAGCTCTAACGATTACGAGTATTCAAACAAAAAAGGAAAATCCTGAAATTAACGGAAGAAATCAGTTATAAACAAAAAAAAAAACCAATTTGCAAAGTATTAGTAAAAAAATTTTTCTGGGTCTTAAAAAAATAGATGTTTCTATGAATCGACCGATAAACAACATATTAGATATTTTCTGAAATCTAAAATCAGTCCATTAAAAATACTGCCCTCAAGACAGCTTAGAGCTTGAAAATTCCTGAGAAAATGAGAAAAGAAAAAAAAACTTGATAACAAATAAATTAGTTCTACAATTCTATGCATTTATGGAATATCCAGGGGCGGCAACTATGCGGGGGGGAAGGCACTTTTTGCCCCCCCCCCTAAAATTTTAATGGGGAGGCATTCCCCCCCCCCCAATATTTCGGCAACTGGAATAAATATTTGAAATTTTGGTTGAGATATTTTATGATATCAAACTTTTTTCTGTAATCTCCATGATTAATCTCCATAATTTTTCATACTTCTTAACTAATTTACTACAATTTTGGAGTTTTAATAATTCGAATTTACCCGCCTGTCCCACATACGAATTTCAAAAAGAAGTATTGGAGTTTTTTGACCCCGATATTGATGAAAATCCACTTGTTCTGCACAGAAACATGTTTTTAGACATTTTACGAGCGAAAAAATTGCTGCCTCAAACATGCTCTAACAGCAAATCCTCAATGAAAAATTTTGGCGAATTGTTACTCCTTTTAAAAAGCGAAAACCACATTCCTGATTTGTTACCAGAACTCATGAAGCTTACGAAATTGATTTTAACATTAATATGTAACAACATGCACAGCCGAAAGATCGTTTTCTACCCTAATAAGACTGTTGACATACATGAGAAGCACTATGACCCAAGCTCGGCTCAATTCTTTAAGCATTTTGCATGTTTATTCTGAAGTTGCGATGAATGTAGATTTGAATGAGATAGCAAATGAATTCATTGAACGTTGCGAAATGAGAAGAAAAGTATTTGCACTTTCGTTAAGTAATTAAGCAACGATATTTGCGTCGATTGTACTATTTTTTATTTTTTTACATTAAAGTACTGTTTATATATGTACTATCAACATATGGTTTCATGTTTTTCCCTACATTTATTAATCACTTTACCCTCTCCGTTCCCTTTATACAGGGTGTCCCAAGTAAAGTATGACAGCCGATAACCATAGATTCCTTATGAAAATCTAAGACTTTTTTTCCTTTGCTATTTTTTATAAAACTCAAAATTTAAAAAGTTATTCAAGCTAAAAGTTTTAATAATAAATGCCCTCTATCGACAAGTGGGGGTCAAATTCACGGACGAAACTTTTCCTTAACTTTCTTTACATTTTTTTGAGTAAACAAGTGCTTTGCCACTTTTTACAAAACTCAAAATTCAAAAAGATATTCGAGTTTGAAATCTGAGAAATCTAATTGGTTGAAACTTTCACTCAAATATCTTTTTTGATTTTGAGTTTTGTAAAAAGTGGCAAAGGACTTTTTTACTCAGAAAAATATGAAGAAAATTTAGGAAAAGTTTAGTCCGTGAATTTGACCCCTACTTGTCGATAAAGGACATTTATTATTAAAACTTTTGGCTCAAATAACTTTTTAAATTTTGAGTTTTATAACAAATGGCAAAGGAAAAAAAGTCTTAGATTTTCATAAGGAATCAATGGTTTTTAGCTGTCACACTTTACTTGGGACACCCTGTATAGTATATTTTGTAACTAGGACCTAAGACGTGGCTTTTTGGGCGAGGGCCAATTCATCAGCCTCGGCTACGCCTCGGCAGATAAATTGGCCCTCGCCCAAAAAGCCACGCCTTAGGTCCGAGTTGCAAACGATATTTTTTGCAAAATACGCACAAAAAGGTGCTTTCACGCACCTGAAAATCAACACGAAGGGGGCGCATTTCCGACACGGCGCACCGCGCCGTCTGTTGGGAACAAAACTACTCCTAGGTAATAAAAATCAAAAACACGCATTAAAACTCGCCGTCTGTCGGTAATAAAAACTACCCCTAGATAATAAAAATAAAAAACGCATTAAAACGCGATACCCACATCGAAATGAATCGCTGGTCTCAAATGCACGTCATTTGTGTTTGTTTTCAGGTGCAAGAAGCACCTTTTTTGTGCGTGTTTCGCAGAAAAATTTCCCCCCCCCCCCAATATTTTTTGGAACTTACCGCCCCTGAGAATATCTAAACTTTATAAATAAAGTTAAATATAGCAAAATTTTCATTCTCACACTAGGATGAAATTAAGATTACGTTAAGTAGAATAACGCACCTCGGAAGTAATACTACTGTGGTAAACGGTGTGATTGTAAACATAGTGATCGCAGGGTTTTGTCTGCCGGTGCGAAAAAGTTTTTTCGCTTTTATTTGATGAAAACATTAGACATTGCGAAAACGAGTCATTTTCAGGATCGTAAGGATAGTTTGCTCTCATGACATCCAGTGCTAAATCAAATGTCGCGTTTCCTATGCTTTCGTTAGGCAGTAGGCACCTGCAATTTTAATCGAAATTGTAAATTGTGCATATGAAAATGCGTAATGCAAATGTAAAGATTATTTGTACAAGTTGATAAATGGACGTTGATAGTTGATAGCAATTCAATCCTTGAAATAAAATTCTATGGTACCATTCCAATACATCCACGAACTACCACTATCGTATACTAATTTTGGTAACGAGCAACTCTCAGAGAAAAACATATTAATACTCTGAAAAACCAATTGAGAATACAAACATGAATTTTTAGTTCAGACAAACAAATTTAAGTTAGCAGAAACGAAAATTTTCTTTACTAAAACAAAATTTCTTATAGTTGAATCAAATTTATTTGTCTGAACTAAAAATTTATTTAAATGAACCAAATAGGTGTTTCAGTGTAGGTTTGGGAGAGAAGAATCAAAATTTTATCACCTGGAACTCATTTTGGCTCCGAGAAAAATGCCAACAAGTTTGTGAAACCCACATGATATTGCTGGCAAACAAAGCAGCAGATAAATCTTGCGTTGATAAGGACCGAATTGGCCCATCCGTTCAATGACATCGTCGTGGGTCATATTGTTTCGATTATCAGTATAACGTTCGATTTCGTATTCCAAAAACGATTTTATAACCTACGAATAGTGCAAATTATAGTTTTATCGTATTCAATATCTGCAAATGATGTTTTTTTTTATAATAATCGAAGTTTTTAATTATTCGAAACTCTGTAATAATGAATTTGATTGAGAATAACAAAATATAAAAAATGATTAATTTATTGTTTTATGTTTAGATGATTTCAATAGTTCTGCAATTTTTGTAATATTTTTGAAATTTAATCAGTTATTAGTCAGTAATGAATAGATAATTATTGGTTTTTATTTAAAATTATTTATGTATTTTCGTATGGTGCTTAAATATTTAACTGCGCCTTAATATCGAGTCACCTACTATTCATAGTTCAACGAAGAAAATTTTTACTTTTTGTAAAAAAACAATTCGGAAATATTTATATTCGATACACCGGTCAAAAGTTTAATATTTTTTTCAGTATTCAACGCAGTAAGAAGAACAAAAAAATCCTGTATAAATTATAAAGCATTCAATCCAGAACTTAAAAAATCCGTTCAAACTCAAAATTTCACTCATAAATCTGAAAAAGTCCTAAAAATAGTACTAAAAAAAACTTTAGTCCATTCCATTTCGAACAGTGTACTGAAAAACTCTGCATTTGCTAAGAAAATCCCCGGAAAACCCTCCAAAACTTGTCAACTCCACAACCTTCTATTTATTCGGAAGGTAGGGATGAAAAATTATAATTAGGATCTTATATAATACGTGTGTAAAGATGTCCCTCAATAAAGTTTCATAATCGTTAAGTAGATACGATAATACTTTCATCGCATGTGCACATATATCTCAAACAACAGTCATGCGCGTTGGAACTAGCTCGAATCTATTCGCGTATATGTAAACGTGTACGCAGAAAAATAATCATGATTCAATACGATTTCCTCAAAACTCAAGTTCAACAATTTTGCCCCTAATTTTCCGGGAAACTTTTTTTTCGTTCAATTCTTTCCCGGAAATTGGCGCCCCTATGATTTTACGAAGAAGAAAATATATATTATGTTTTAATTGGTGTAAACTTACATGTAAAATTTTCCTACAGCATTCAAATATTTTATTCCTATAGTTTGTTGGTTGACAAATTTAATGAACTAGAATGTTGCACGGAAAAACTCTCACAATAAACAATTTATTACACCGGCACGTTTCGTCTAACCCTTACAGAATAGTACAGCCACGTATTAACGCGAATTGATCAAACTCAGATGGCGTTGAACTCGAGAGAAAATTCAAATCTAATGATGAAAAATGAAACGTTATCAGTGTAAATGCAAGATGAGTTCATAATTACATCATCTGCGATTTTAACTGTTTAACATTTATACTGGAACGACATGCGCGAAAATCGTAAAATTTCGGGGGTGGAAAGTTACAAAAAGTGTAACGCGTTACGTTACTGTTACTTTCACGTTATTTCCTGAAAATATTTAATGTGAATAATAAGAGGTCGAAAAGCTATAGATCATAGAGCCCAGATAGCAAAACGTTTGAGTCCATTTCAGGACAATCCTATGCGGTCCATTTGAAAAGTATTCTATTACGCCAATACGTACTGCATTTAATTCATG
>JAPYZL010074544.1:0-24339 GCA_030522825.1 Platygaster orseoliae | reverse complement strand
ATTCCAACGAGTGCAAAGTTTGGGCACGAGCGAAGCGAGTGCGCAATTGCACTCGTTGGAATCATCCTTTTTCTCCCTTGTAGCATAAATATCTATTGCATTATTATAAATATTGGCCTTGATATAAAAATGTGAACTGGAGCTTCTGCAGCTCGATTTTTTCCGATCGGTAGGTTTTATTCTCGGGCACAAAAATAGCGTCCCTGAGTCAACAGAAGCCGTTTGTTTTGACAAAAGACAGGAGCGAGGGGGATTTCTCGCGTATAACGACGAGGGCCTGGAAGATATGCGTCGGAGTGTCTAAATTAGATTCGGCTTCCGCGAACCCCCTTCGCTGCCTAAGCCCCGAACCCTGCGTCCTCTTTCATCTGGCTCCAAGCCAGATTTTCGCTGGAGGCTTTTCGGTGCCGGAGAATCTCGAATATTTCGATGTAGCGCCCCGGATCATGGATTAGAACCCTATCATCGAGGAAAAAAAAACCTTGTAATTTTTAATATTAATATTGGAAAAATTTACTACATTCAGGGAAAATCTACAACATTGCTTTAATTTTTCATATATTATAGCTATAATGAACTGAAGGTTCAACAGTTAAAAACTGTGTTGAGGTCTTTGAGTTTTAAAAAAATCTAAACATGTTTTTTCCTATGTAATACAATAAATTTGAAAAGTCGACGAAAGTTTTTCATAGCTAAAAATCTTTACGGGTTTTGATGTATTTTATCAATTAGCTCTCTCCAACTTTGATGATCCTTTCGATTCTCGGTGCTACGAACTCTCGGTCTCGCAATTTTTGATAGCGATTGATTTCGACGTTGGCAGCATTTCCAATTTCAAAGAAGGCAATTTTCATTGCCGCCAGATATAACCCAGCCAATCTCTCGATGTCAATAGCAATAAGCCTCTTATGTTTGTCGACATTCCTTTCATCATATTCCTCAGTAGATCCTTTCATCTGTGCTGCTTAACGAACGAATCTCGTTGGGTTATAGTTATAAGAAGAGAGTTGTTTTTCGTTGCGTGATGAAGTCTTTCTCGAGTTCTGAATTCGAGAGGATCGATTCAGTTTTGTCTATAACATGGGGATAATTTATTGGACTTGAATAGTTAGTCCTTTAAATAATATTAAAAGTAAATGACATACACTGAGAAAAAAATATTGTAAAAAAATATCTCGTCGTTATTTTTTCTACGTGTACACAGTTGAAGACTTTCAGAGAAAGATCTACTGGAATGCGAAAAATTGCGTCTTGGCGGATCGGGAAGTCGGTCGTTTTGCTGTAATTTGCGATCATCGGCGCGTCCCAGATACTCTCCTTGTTAACAATCTCGCGAAATTGAATTTAACGAGATATTAGTTTTTTGTGCCGTAATGAACAGTTTGAAAATCGAGGATATTGGATGAAATGTCATATGGTCGAATGAGTACGATGACGCACATTTATAAATATTTATCATTTGAATTACAGTAACCGACTCATTCGTTGTTTATGTATCTTGATTTAATAAACTTTTCAGAGTGTTTCAATTGAATACTTATTTAAATAATAATTATTTATGGATAAATGTACTATGGTATATGAAAAATTGAAATAATATTGTAGATTTACTTAGAGTATAGTATTTTCTCTAATATTTATAGTATAAATTATTACTAGGTTTTTTTCTCAGTGTATGTTCCTTAAAAAGCAAAAGGCAATTACAGTCTATAAAATTGACGAGCTCATTTTACTGAACGCGGCGTTGCACATCGCAGACTCTCGCTCGGTGATGATTTTTGATTGGCCGGATGTGACGTGTCGACGCGCTCGATTCAGCCCCGTAATCCGGATCCATTGCGCCGTTATTTCCATTGTTGAAACGCGTTGAAAACAGAGATGTTGCAATGCATTTTTTTATAGGGGGAAGGGAGGGGGGAGTGCACTTGATTTTCAAAAAGGTTAATCTACGTTTAAATATATTTGAGTATTAAATACTGACATAGAAATAGATTTGCGACACTCGTGTTTTTTGTTTTGTTTTGTTTTGTTTTTTTTTTCAACTGATTTGTCTTTTCAATATTTCACGGTTGAAAAAAATTTGTTTTAATGCATTAAAAATTCATTTAAGTGAACCAAGTATTTGGTTGGTGACATAACAAGATAAGATTGTCAGTTATTTTCATGGTTTCTTATCGTTCACAGTGATAAATGATTTTTCATGATTTTAAATAGTTTCCTATAATTTTATATTTGTTATAGTTATACATAATTTAAAATCATATGCCAATTTCAATAATTTTCCATGAATTTCTGATTTAAGGTAATACATTATTTAGCATAACTTTGGCAAAATATGTACCTATTATTTTTTTTTAAAAATCGATACATATTTTTTTGTTTCTTTAGAAAATGATTATTGTAAAGGATTAGTAAATTTTTATTTCGTATACATAGATATACTGAACATGAAAATTTCGTCACATATAGTTAGAATGACGTCACTTTGTTGGAATTTTTGAAAAGATGTGTTTTCGTAAATTTTTGAGATATGACAAAAAGAATAAACATGTGTCCAATATTTTTTGATAGACTAACGAAATCAGCAATTAAGAAAAATGATGAAACTTCCTAATTTCTTATCATTTACAAAGATAAATGATTTTTTATTGTTTCCCGAAAATTCTCGTAATTTTTAATGATTTTTATCATGATTTTCATATTTCATAGTGATAAATTATCATAACTTTTCGTCATTTTTAGTAATACATGCGTAAATAATTAACTTATTACGTTGAAAATTAATTAATCAATCGTTTTTAATGTTCAATCATAATAATTTTTCTGGAGATTTTTTTATTTGAATTTTCTACAATATGAAAGTAAAATATACAAAAATTAAATAGTATAACAATAGTTACGCAATACTGAGAAATGTAAATTTTCAAGATAAAAAAAATTATGGATTCTGATATTTTAGATACATGAATTGTGAAAATTTATGTTATTTCGTAACACAATATTTAATTGACAGCGTTCCTAAAGATTCGTTTGAAAAATGATGATTTGTTTCCTCATAATTTAAATTCAGTGTTTCTCATTTAAAAATTTGAAATTGAACATCGGTTGAAATCGTTGAGATTATCAAAAAAAATCTGAAAATTATTCAAAAATGAAGAAAATTGCAGTACCTTCGTTTTATGATTAAAACTAATTTTATTATTTAATTAATTTTTCCATGAAAAATTCACTTTTATACTATCGACCAATTAAAAATCAGTTGTTCATCATTTTCAATGTTAATAATTTTTTTTTGCTATTTTTGTATTTGAATTTTCTACAAAATCGAAGTAAAAAAGACAATAATTAAATAATATAACAATAGTTATGCAATTAATGAGAAATTTAAAATGTCAAAATCAGAAAAATTTTGGATTCGGATATTTTAGATACAGGTATTTTGAAAATTTCGCATATTTTGTAACACGATATTCAATTGACTGTATTATTATAAATTCGTTTTTAAAGTGATGATTCATTTTTTTATAATTTGAATCAAGTGTTTCTCATTTATAAATTTGTATATGAAAATTTTTAATCCAATTTACTGCATGGTAAAATAAATGCAAAAAACTGCAAAGTAAATACATAAGAAGTTATGGGTATAGATTCAACTAATTGAAAATAATAAATTACAAATTAATAAAATTGTGGAAAAATAGTCGTAAAAATAACGCTACAACACATATTAAAGTGTACATCAAAATACATATCAAAATTGGAGAACACGATTTTAAGATGAAATTAAGGAGAAACACAAAAAACGCATTTCAAATCAACGGTTTTCAACATTCTCACCTGCAAATTACAAATACTGACTGTGTAAGAAATTGAAATTCAAGATGAAAATTTGACTCGAGTAATCACATTGCTTTTTTAGTCTCTGCTTTAAGTCGAATAATGAGGGGGGTTTTTGGAGGTTATGGTCGCAATATCGCGGCTCGGTTAGTACGGATCGACCTCGGTGAGCTTTTTGTATCGGGAGATGGCACACTGCCAAAACTTCTCGTCGATCCCTTCGCGAGTCGTTACTAACTGAGCCACGAAAACGGGCCCTTAGGGCGCCTGTGCCGCAGCGACGCCGCTGGGCTGCTGCGAAATACCGTATTGGTTTTCCGCGCAACATTTTCGGAACGGCATATTAGCGCGGAACGACAGCGGTTAGGGAGAGAGTATGAACAGACACAGACAGTATATCATCTATATATCTTATCTCCGTTTTCGCCCCATGAATTTTAGATTCCATGTTCGTACGTTATAGGAAAAATGATTTATTTATTGTGCAAAGACATTTTCAAAAAAATCCGATTTTTCGAAATGGAAATAGTGATTACGTTGTCGAATGAATCAACAAATTTTCTACCATATTCGCGAACCATATTCGCGAATACCGGAAAATGCAACATCTTGCTGGCCATTTCCGCTTTTTCCGTCGTTGAAAAAGTGATTTATAAAACTGTAGAGTGAATTTTCACGCGACTTGCGACGCGCGCGCCGAGCCAGCTAATAAATCACGGGCGTCGCGTTCGTCACGACCGTTTGAGCGAGTATGAAAATTCGCAGCCGGTACTAAACAACGTTGCTGCCTCTTTCTCCTTTCATTCAAGGCTCGTCAATGACCGAGTGCGAGTGTGTAACCGTCCCTCTTTTGTTCCCCCAAGCCCTAGGATAGAGGAAAAAAAAGTAAGGCAAGGGGCGCCTACCGTTATTTTTTGTAGGTACTACACGAGATGAGTTCTTAAAATCGCTTTTACTCAGGAAATTTCTTACACTGAAGATATTGGAAAAATAACTTAATTATAGGAAAATCTACAATATTATTTTGATTGTTTGTGTACATACTTCAAAATATAAGTACACGTTTGAAAATAATTTTTTTTTATAGAAAAAGAAATTCGAAAACTCGTTTAAATAAAAACTTATAGGTCAAACATTTTTTTTTCACGGTTATAAAAATTTTTCGGAAAATTTTTTTGTTTTTTATGAGATTTATGATTTATCGAGATTTTTTTTCTTCGACAGTAAATCTTTATTGATAAGGGCACTTTTATGATTCAATCATTTTTTATGAGAAAATTATGTAAAAATTTTCAAATTTGAAATTTTTTGAACTCGTTTCTGTTAGAGTGAAACTCAAAGAATGAAAAAAAAAAAAAATTATAGTCTGACAATTTTCACCCAAGTAATAAAATAATAAAGACGTAATCATGAAAAAAATTAATTCGGAAATGACAATAAAAATTGAAAATTTCCCATGACAGAACAATTTAAATTTGAGGAAAAATAAAAAACACGTTTCTCGTTAATTTCTGTAAAGATACTGGAAAAAAGTTTCCGCACGAAAAGCAATATTCAACTTGAATCATTTGGACAATTTGAAATTAAATTAACGTTTATTATACCGAAAATTGGAAGAAAAGTTCGAAATTCCACATAAATTTGTTATTTTTCTCATGTACCAAATTGGAAATACACTGAGAAAAAACCTTGTAATTTGTACTACAAATATTGGAAAAATTACTACATTCCAGGAAAATCTACAATATTATAGCTAAAAAAATATGTTTACTTTTGCAATGTAGAATAGTAAAACGTCAAATATCGTGATTATTAGTTTATGTAAAGTAAAAAATATTGATCACATTTTATTTTTTATTCTAGTAAATAACAGCTTTTAATTAAAAAACAAGTCTTTCAAACTTTCAAAAATTGAAGGTTAAAAAAAGGATTTAATTCATTGAATATAATGAAAAATTTTGAAGATTGTCAATAATTTTCCGATTTCCTGTAAATCTCTAAAATCTTGAAAAAAATCGATAAATTTCGTAAATTGTGTAAATTTTTCGAAATTCCGTTGAACAACAGAAAAAAATGTTAAGGTCGTTGAATTACCGAAAAACCATAAAAATATTATAAAAATGCACAAGTCTCAAAAACTTCGGAAAATCGAAGGCTCCGAAAAATTTTGTAGAAAATTAGAAATTATTCCTCTATTCTGTAAATTGTAAGAATTTCGCATCTTAAAAGAATAGAGAAATAAAACAAAAAGAAATAGAAAAATTTAGACAATTTTTTAATAAATGAAGAAAATCTAAGATTCTAAAATATTCTGAAAAATTCAAAATTTTTTCGGTTCCAAAAGATACATTGAGAAAAAACCTAGTACATTGAAAAAAATACTATATTCTAGGAAAATATAGAATATTATTTAAATTTTCCATAAATTATAGTAGATTTAGCCATAAATATATTTACTTTTACCATTCAGTATAGTAAAGCATCAAATAACACATTTTAAAGTTGATGTATGGTGAAAAATACTAAACACATTGAATTTTTACTTTAGTAAATAACAGTTCTCAATATAATATCAAAAATTACCTTGCATGATCATAATTTGAGAATTTTTTTTTTTTTTTTTTTTTTTTGTAAGTTTTACTATAAATATCAAAATTTCACTTGAATTATGTGAAATTCAATGAGAAATTTTATTTAAGAAAATCATTTTTATTTAATCATGAGAACAATCCACTATACTATTTACTTTTTTTTTGTGAAAAGTACCACATTTTCCTCTTAGTATACTTTTTTTTTGGTGGGAAATATCGGAAAATCCGTTTGGAATAAATCCGTGTACAGAAGAGTAACGAATCGCATACGGCATCGTCGCGGCGATTCAACCGGATCGATTTAGGATTGAAAGTGTTTCAAAAATAGTGTTTCCGGTGGGGCGCCGTGAAACGTGTTGCGTTATAGTACGACACATAGCATGAGCGCGACGCGTCGCGAAACTCGACGACGCACACACGTGCGCGCCGCGCGGCCGCGATTTCACGTGCGGAGCAAAGGCCGCTAAGAATAAACGCGCAATCGATAGCGCGCCCGACCCGGCTGGATAATGGAACATCTCGCGTCGCCTCCTCTCGCGTCAATTCCCCTCCCCCTCCTCCCAACTGATCGAAATGGCTCGCTGCCAGACGATAATGCGTGCGACTTCTTTGAATAAGCTTTAATTACTGCTGACAGGGCATTTGGCGATACTCACAAGCATATACATACGAGAAAAAAAAGTTTTTCTCGGATTTATCAACATGGTATTCACCGAGAAAAAAATCAACCTTAATTATTTAGTTTTTTCTTATATTATAGCTATAACAAACTGAAGGTTTCGAAAAAAAATTTGTTGAATAAAAATTACAGAAAACTTTGGGGATTGTGAATAGTTTTACAATTTGTTATGAATCTGTAGAATCTTGAAAAATGTATGACTCGTAATTACATTGTAATATTTCAGTTACTTCATAAATTTAATTTCACAATTAATAACATTAACTAGTGTTGTATATAAATGTTGCATATTGTGACGAGCCGATTCGACACAGTTTTCGACACAATATTTTTGCCTATAAGATAAACCTCGACTCTCAGTAGCTCAGTAATATAGTAGTCTTATAGTCATCATTTTTCGTATGATAGTTTAGTTTTAGTATTTAGTGTTTGCAACCTTTTATTCGGTCATGTGTTTTAAGTGTTCCCAATAAGTGAAAAAACGGATTTGGTTAAATTATGTTTCTGTTGTTAAATTATTGAATTATTTTTTTTGTGTTCAACCTTCGCGTTGCCCATCAAACCAAATTCAAAAATCTTTAACCTCAACCGAATTAACGAGAAAATTTTAATATTATATCATTGAATTCAAAATTCTAGAACTTGAGGACAATTGTTTTTCTTTTGGGGATATGATAGGTCGCGGATGAAAAAAATAAAGGATTGTTTCCTTCGCTATCACGAGTGCTGTACTTTCCCTAATTTACGGGCTGACAAGTAATCGATAATAGTCTTCGATACCGTTTCATAAAGAATTCCTGGCTCTCGTTGCTCATGCCTCGAGTGCATGAATTATTCATTCCCCTCGTATTAGGGGAGCGAGCTCGTTCGGTCGCTAAGGTCGAGGCGCGTTCCCAATAACGCTCTACTTTTAGGCTATCTCGAGTTTTTCTTCACATTTTCGTGGAATTATCATATACGTGGAATTTTTCTCGAAACGTTTGATACGGTATTTGTTTTGAATTTTAATGATTTAAACCTGAGTCGAAAGCTTCTATTCATTTCAACTTCATTTTGTTGAAAAAATATGTAGTTATTAGCTTTTTTTCTTGTTTTACGAGTGAAATTTACAATGAGATGGTTCAATGAAAATCCACCTCTTTGAAATTTCCCCCTCCCTCCGCTCCTGTAGAACTCTGCTTAAAAAATAATGGATCCACTTCGGTCGCCAATTCCTCGCAACGAATTGCATTCACCTGGTCGCTTAAGGCCAGTTGGCTTCGATCCACGGACACTCGAGACAGCGATCGTCGATACGTCTTATTTTCTCGCCTTTTTTCATACACCACAAACTTGATTTACCAATGTTTTAACTGACACTTTTTCCTTTTGGTCGGAAAATACCATTGTACTTGAAAGATGACAGAAATTTGTGTTTTTTACAAGTATTGTGGAATTTTCGATAATAATAAAGAATAAATAAAAAATATGTAATTAAAATAACGTACAACAGTATGATTCACGTTCTGAATTTTTTGCTTGATGGTAATTTGATAATTGTCATGTAACCTGAGGTTTGAACAATTCCATATAGAGCCTGTGTCAAAACCAGTCTTAAAGTTGTAGGAAAAACTTTCACTCAGACTAGCCATGAATGAAAAAAAAAAGTATTCATTCGAAATTCGAAATTATTCAAACGACAAAATAGACTCGAAAGTTTTCTAATGAAACCAGGAGATTTTTTGTTGGGTTTATTGAGTAACTACGGAAAGAGTTTTTTTTTTTTTTTAGTAAGTGACATTTTCGTACTTGTTTCCAAGTGGTACAAAGTTTCTCGTACATTTTATCAGGTGAGATGAGTTTCTTTTATTTCTCACGTGCAAGTTTCTACAATGAAAAACTTTTTTAAGTAGACCTTACGCCACAAAGTTTGTGGGGAAAAATGTTGAAAAATTGTTGCGAATCGCGAACCAGGTGCATCATGTTTAAGAATTTCAAAGCGATTGTGGAATTAGAATAGATTTATTTGGAAAGCGCATTTTCTGAAACAAAAAGTTTTATGATGAAACCGGTTTTGGTGAAATTGTAAAATTTCAAGTAAAGAAAGTATAAAAATTTCTTTAAGGGTTCTTTCAAAAAATTTTGAATTTGGACAAAAAATTTTTATTAGACTCTAATACATTTTTTTTTTGACTCGAGCAAAAATATAAATTTCAAATTTTATTTGAATTTCAAAAATTTAAATAAATTTGTAATAATTAAATAATCAATTAAATTTGATAAATAAATGATAAATTAAATAAAATTTAAATTAATAATAGATTATCAATGATTGATAAAAAATTTTTAATTTAAAACAAAAAGTTATTAGACTTGAATACAAATTTTTGTTCGAGTCAAAAGAATTTACGTTTCTGCTTACATGAACTTGTCTGTCCGAAATAAAAATATTTTACAGTTTAAAAAATTTTGTTTGTGTGAACTGGAAATTTATTTAAGGTTACCAAATATTTAGGTAATCAAATAACGACAAAACGTTTGTTGGAGCTAACCAAATTGTTTTTTCAGTGTAAGATTAAAAAAAATGTTGAGTGAAAAATATCCAGTTAATATTTGAATAGTTATAGGTTTTTTTTGTTTCTCGCGTTTTTTTTATGCATTGAATTTTTTAGAACTTTTAAATATTTTTATAGATTTAAAGTATTGTTGTAGATTGCTGTATATATTACTAGAATTCAAATTTCGATCGAATTTCAGTATTTTCATAAATTTCCGAGGAAATGAAATCTTCAATAATTTTTGATATTTTATAGTTTTCTGAAATATTCGTATTTTTGAAGTATTTATATTAAATTTATTTTTATATTCAATTGATTATTTTTTTTTTATTTTATTAAATTTCCCATGATATTTATTGAATGAAATTTTTTTTAACGTTTAATTTTTCCAAGTTTTGAAAACTGATAGATTTTTATTGAAATCTCCAAAGTTATCGATGATTTTTATTCAACAAAATTTTCTTTGTAACCCTCAGTTTACTTTATCTATAATATAGGAAAAATTAAATTAATATTGCACATTCCCTAGAATATGGTACTTTTTCCAATAACTATTTATAGTTTGAATTACTAGATTTTTCCCACAGTGTACATGCACACAATTTCTCTTGACGCATAGATTCTGGAACTGTTGGAATTTATACCTTTCGAATGCAATGTGTGTTGATCATGTTGGACGTATGTTTGTTGCAGCACATGGTGCAGACAGGCATGGCTGCGCCTTACGGTGGGGGGGTATTCCCTCCCCCGGTGAACGGGGGAGTGACAGGGGTCGTCGGCTCGGCGAGCGCGAGCGGGGAAGTGAAACCACCCCAGCCGGTCTCGGTCAAGAACGAGGAGAGCAGCGGCGCCCCCCAGCAGCCACCCCCCGGGGGACCCCTTGTGCCTTCTTCCACGGGGGCCTCGCACACCACAGGTCAGCCTACCGCCACGAGTTTTAGCCCCCCACCACCCCCAAATGGCGTCGAGCAACAAGCAATTGTGGTGAGTTACGTCGAGAAAAAACAGATCATTTCGTATTGTCAAACATTTTTATTTTATTTCCATTTGTTTTTATTTAAACTGAAAAGTTACATAATTTTCATATAATCATGTTTTTTTAATTTTTAGTACGAAAACAATAAAATTACGAAATTAATTTATTATTCTTTAATTCTTACAACACCTTATTTCGAATCCCAAAATTTTGGAAAATGCTTATGTGGCACCTAAATTATATATGAGATATTTTCGAAGCTTCAATTTGAGAGTTTTCACGTCACACAACGGAATAGGAAATGGCATTCTCGAAGTTGGAAAATTTCGCGATAGCATCCTCGAATTACGAGGTTTTCCACATCCTCGAAAACTTGGTTGTGGAATTCAATTAATGGCTGCAAAGAGGGGGGGGGGGGAAGGAAGGGGCTTGAAGCGAATGCGGAACAGAAAACGAGACTCTGAATACCAAGCAGTTCATCTAAATGCTGATTCATCTCCAAGGAAATAAAAGTTTTCATAATCAAAAATTGGTGTTAATTTCTGCATAATATTTCAAATATTTTATTGTTTGAGTTTTGTTTTGATTATTGCAGTTTTTCTATGCATAAATAAGTTATTATTACTATCATGTTATTTATAAATGTATAAAATATTTGACGTACTAGAAGTTTTTTGGATGAATTAGCCTTTTTTTCTGACAGTTCAGATGGAAGCTGAATAACTCGTTTAAAAAAATGAAAATAATAATAATAATAAGTAAAAGATTATAGTACATTATATTGAATAATGATAATAAATATTCATAAATAATAATAAATAAAAAATAGTTATAAATTAGATTAAATAATATTTAATAATGAATGAAAAATATTACAAAAATATTACAAAATTATGAAAAAGAAAAAATAATAATAAACCTGAAAATAAAAGTATGGAAAAAATATATAAAATAAAAAAAAATTTTAGTTTTTCTGTGCATAAATAAGTAATTATTATTATGATCTTATTTGTAAATGTATAAAATTTTTGATATACAAGAGTTTTTTTGGATGAATTAGCCTTTTTTTCTCACAATTCAGATGAAAGCTCAACAATTCATTTTAAAAAAATGAAAATCAAAATAGTAATAAATTATATTGAATAATGATAAACAATATAAATATATAATAATAGATAAAAAATAATTATAAATGAAATTGAAAAATATTTAAAAAATATTCAAAAAAGAAATAATAATTATCGATTCCTATCAATAAATTACGATAAATTTCGTAATTAGTTTACAAAGTGTAAAAAATACAAGAATATAAATTTTGTTTCTTAAAATGCTGGATAATTTTAACTGGAAGTTGGTGCAAAAATAGAGAGGGAAATTTCGCTGGGAAATGTAAAAATATCATCATTTTACGTTCGCATTGAATTTTATCCTTTGGATGTGTCTCGCGCTCACGTCTTTCAACGCAGTAGTAAAAGTCACGTCTCGTCAGACGCGACGCGGAAGCATTAACTTGAGCGTGATACCTGCACCACAACCGTAAAGCTCGCGACTTCCTTTTATATGATAAAATTTGCAAAGGAAATGACGTATGTCGCGCTTGCTTTTGAAACTGCACATTGATGTATGAAAAACCCGTGAAATATGTAGTCATGTTTTTTTGAATAAAAAACAGCCTAGTGCTGAAAATGCAAGAGGGTTATTTCAGTTCAGTATTCTACACAATGTAAGCAAATTTCTTTTTTTTTCTGTCATTACCAAGGTTGATGGAAAATGCATGCAAACATGCACAAAAAATAGCAAGAATATTTCGGAAAAATCAATTGCGAATGCTGAAAAAAATCGCAATAGATGAAAAAAAATAGTTAAATTAGAAATGACTGAATTTAATTGTATGCTCGAAATGAATAATCATTTATTGAACGTTAAATTTAACTATATGATTTTTTTTAATTTTAACAATAACCAACGCATAAAATCATTATCTATTAAAAAAAAATTTTCACACGAATAAAAATCGAAATAAAGAACTACTAGAAAATTCTTCGTCGAAGTCTAGAAGAAAACGACGAAAAACTCAGCTTGGAAAGAAAATGTTATTTAGTGCCGTCGAAGAAGCCGATAAATCGTGAATTGTATCGGTAAACATGAGATATAGATATCGGTCTGAGTAGAATGGAGTGAGTAGAGAGACGGGGGGCATAAATAATCCCCCCCCCATTCCCCTCCCCTCCACGGCACTCACGCGGATTACCAATTCGATTCTCCCGAGTTTTTCGCGCGTCGTTTCTTCGACACAATCCATTTACGAGAGCCGAAGGAAATTGCTTTGAAAACTCGACGCCGCGATGCTTTGCATCCCCTTTTTATGCTATTTTGGCATAGGAAGAGAGATTACCGTACTTTTCACTGAATCGCGATGAAAAATGATGTGTTTTGGTTCAACGTACTTAGGCTTTGTCCATTTCATAACGCCCGAATTGAAAGCTCGTATTCATTTTAACTTTTTTGAATGTATTTTCGAATTATTTTGGTGTAAAAATATGTAGTAATATAGATTATCATGTGAATTGAAAAACGATTGGAATCGTTGGGAATATCAATAAAATTTTGAAATAAATTAAAAAATGAAGTATATTGCAGTACCTTCGTTTTATTGTTAAAATTGTTTTGTTGTTGAAATAATATTTCAATGAAAAATTTACCTTTATACCATAGACTAATTGAAAATAATCGTTTGTAATTTTCGATGTTAATAATTTTTTTTGACGATTTTTTATTTGAATTTTTTACAAAATCAAAGTAAAAAAGACAATAAATAAATATATAACGATGGTTATGCAATAAACGAGAATCGTTAAATGGCAAAATCAGAAAAATTTGAGATTCTGATATTTTAGATGCGGGAATTTTGAAAATTTTGCGTATTTTGTAACACCATACGGAATCAACTTTATTCCTATAAATTTGTTTAAAGAATGATGATTTATTTTCTCATCATCTGAATTTTCCACAAAAGTAAAAAAAAAATAATTAGATAATATAACAATAATAATGCCATGAATAATGAAAATTTAAAAATTTCAAGGTCAAATTATTTCGAATTAATAAAAATTTTTCGATATATTTAAATATGCTTTTCAATATCATTTTTTAAGCGTGTTGTTCATGACATAATGTAATATTTTGCTAGCGTATGATATATTATTTATTTTCATAATTTTAAATATTTTTTATAAAAAATGAAGTTTTAATAACGTTTTATTCAATAAATATTGAAAATATATTGAAAATATATTGAAAATATGAATAATATTTTTATTTCAAAGAGGTAATGATAATTTTTAAAATTATAGTTTGATAATATTATCATAATAATTTATATATACTTACAATAATCATATTTATTGAATTACCTCATAAAGTTATAAATAATTATTTTGATTGATATCAATTTTCAATATACATAACTAAACTATTTAATTTTTTTTCTGTTCAACTATATTTTGTAGCAAATGATTTTTCGATAATACGATTTTCAACAAATATCAAGAATATTTTGAAAATGTTACGATTTAAATTTTTAATAATTTCGAGGATGTATTGATAGTTTTTATAATAATTACTCGATAATAATGATATTTTTATCAATATTATTATTAATTATTAATAATTTCCTGTGTAAAGTTACATCTTTTTTTTAATTATCATTTTTGACTATATTTTTTACCAAATGAATTTTTGATAATATGATTTTCAACAAATAACAAGAAAAACTTTTGAACATGTTATGATTTAAATTTTTAATAATTTTTATAAAAATTACTCGATAATAATTAAATGTTCATTAATATTATTATTAATTAATAATAATTTCCTATGTATAATTATATATTTTTTATTATTATTTTAAATATGTTATAAATTTAATCAATTTTCAATAATAGTAATTTTTTATAATAAAATGTCGAACATAAAAAAACCGTTCCGTTAAGTTTCAAAAATTCTAAAAATTCATGAAATGCGTGGTACGTTATTTTTTTAGCGTCATAGGAAAGTTTGCGATGATATACGGTTGTTGTGATTGGAGAATACTTTGTTGAAAATCGTCAATGGGCTGGTTGTTGTTGCAGTCGGAAGTTTTTCAAGCCGCAGTTGCTGCAGCGGCGGCGGTGGCTGCCGCAGGGGGCGGTCAGCAGCAGCAAGCTGCACAACAGACGCCAGCATCCGGGAGCGAGAGCAGCGCGGATGGCACTGGTGTCGGCGTCGCGGAGGGTGCGCTGGTGCCCGTGACATCCGGCGCCACGACACCCGCGACCGCCACACAGGGCACCGACCTCAAAGGCCAGCCCAAGCGGCTCCACGTCAGTAACATACCTTTTCGCTTTCGAGATCCCGATCTCAGGACGATGTTTGGGGTGAGTCCACATTATTTATATATTTTAAAATAATAGTGCATTAATATTATCGTCATAGTTTATCATAATTTTAGCGGCTGTCCACATATTACGTCATCAATTTTTATCTATTTTTGACCCCTCCCCCCTTCCCATGTCATCAACCATGATCATTCCATACCCCCCCCCCCCCTCTGGTGTTGACGTCATCAAATCAAAGCTCCTGGCGTGAAATTAAAAAAAAAGTGTCCCAAATTTTTTGATATAAAACTATATTCTAATGATCACGTCATCATCTTTGGACCCCCTCCCCCTACGTCAATATCCGTCATCGAACTTAATACCCTCTCCCCCCTAAGTGTGATGACGTAATATGTAGACAGCTCTTTTTTAATACTTTGAATAATTGAATTTTATATAAATAATAAAATAATGATCAATTACCTTATAGTATTATTGTTATAAACTTCTAAGTTTTATCATTTTATTAAATTGATTAATATATTAAAATTTATAAAAATGTACTTTAAAAATGTAAAAAAAATTATAAAATATTATAAAAAATAAATATACTGAAGTTTTATCATATCAATAGTCAATTGTTAATTGACTTATAATTATACTTTGAAAAAAAAGGAAAGTATATATGAATATTGAGAACTATTTTCTTGTTCCAGTGTAAGGTCACATGAAAAATTCGAACTATTTGATTTCATTTTATTATTACTCGAGTGTTATGATGATTAATAAATGTGAAATTGAGTTTCGAGAAGAGAAAAAGGTACAGGAATTGGTAGAGTTTCTAAAATTTGTTAGAATTTTTCCAATTACAGGTTTGACTTTGATTGAAAAACTAAAAATCGCAAAAAACTTGGAACAATCCATTAAATCAGTCTTAAAATGTGTAAACTGTAAAAATATGTTAAAACTGTTGAAAATCAGTCAAAATTGTAAAGAATTATTTAACTTTCGCTACCAATAACGAAAACAAAAAAAAATAGTTGAAGTGAAATTCGGAAGTTGCGTGGAAAAAAAAATTAAAATTAGCAACTTATGTATTATTTTCGAAAAAAAATCGATGCTTTTTTAAAATTTTTCTTTGAAAAATGACGTCCCTTTGTATGATTTTTTCAAAACGATATGTTTCCGTCAATTTTTGTGATGTGACAAAAATAAGAAACACGTGCATGATACTTTTTGATGAACTAACATTATCAGGAATAAAAAAAATAATGCGACCTCCTAATTATTGACAAATATTATCTCATGTTATTAACTATGCTTTACTTTAAATGAGGGTGAAAATGGAAAGAGAATTTCCATTTTGTAAAATTTCATTTCTACAACGTTTCATACTTGAGGCTCGTATTATTTTGTTTTATTTCTAACAAAAATCAATCTTTAAAATTCTGTGGAATGTAAAATTTCTAGGAAAATTTTTGATGATTCGGGAAACCTGGGATTTACTTAAAAGTATGAGGAATTCTCGAGATACTAAAAAAAATTTTTTTATCTTGGGATATGGATTACTTTTAAAATTTGTGATTTGTGATTTTTATTCTGAGATTTTTGGGGGAGTGTACGAAATTTGACCTGGGGTTGCATAATTAAAATTTTAATTTCTAGTTGATGTCAAATTCGTGGGAAAAATAAAATATATTGGCAGTTTTTTATGAGCGTAAACAAACGATTTTTTTTTGTTTTTTTTTCAAAAAAAACTTTGAAAATTCTGGAACACCTGAAATTTCCAGGGAAAATTTTAATAATTCGGGAAACCTAGGATTTACTTGAAAACGCAAGAAAATCTCGAGATCCTAATTAAATTTTTATTTTTTTCTTTGGATATTGATAAATTTTTAAATTTGGGATTTTTTATTTTGTTGTGATATTTTGAAGAGAGTGTTCAAAATTTAAATTGGGATTGCATAATTAGGATTTTAATGTCTAGTCGATGTCGATTTCGTAAAAAAAAACGACATTTATTGCTAGTTTTTTATAAACACAGATAATGGTGTCGACATGAATTTTTTTTTTTTTTAAACAATACCATCGGAAAATTCTGGAAACTGAAATTTTCAGGGAAAATTTTAATAATTCGGGAAACTTAGAATTTACTTGAAAATGCAAGAAAATCTCAAGATCCTGGAAATTTTTTTTTTTTTTCAATTTGTGATTTTTTCTCTTCATTCTGAGATCTTGGGGGAAGTGTACCAAATTTTTTTTTACTTGGGATCGCATAATAGATATTTTCAAGCTACTCCAATTGACCACAAATTTTTTTCATTTTCCAGCAATTCGGCCCAATACTAGATGTAGAGATAATATTCAACGAACGGGGCAGTAAGGTGAGCTCAGCGTGCTAAAGCCGCAAACTTTAATCCTTTAAAGTAGGCAATTTCAGCGTGGCGTTTGGTCACTCGGTACTTGAACTTTTCGAAAAGCCAAGTTTTGCCATCGCCCTGAAAACTATTCGATTACATACATGAAAAACCAAACGTCCCGTTGAATTGTTGGCGAGGTTTTCAACCGTTAACTCCAATATCTTCGAATTCGTTCCACGTGAATTCAAAAGGAATAAAATTCTTCTATCCAGTTTTTTTTTTTCACAAGGAAAAAAGTTTTTGAAAAAAATGCAATTTAGTTTTAGTTGGAGTTTTTTGACGAAAAGAAAATAGAATCAAAAATTCAAAATATACACGAGTAAAATAATTTTTTTTTCCATTTTCGAACATTTTGGAGAAGATGGGAAAAAACGTGCGACGCACCAAAAAATTTTTACGGTGCCTCGCGCGAGCCTCGATGTAGTTTTAAGATTTCGAAACATTTTTACGGCGTGCTGGCAACACTTTCTTTCATGGCAAATTAAATGAATTAAATTTTGTAATGACTAATTACTATATTTCTGAGCATTGTTTCTTAGCAAGTAAGGATTTCGGTGGCGATATGTGTACAATGAGAGAAGGGGAAATAACAAATAAATAATAATCTCATATATCAATGTTTATTACTGATAATTAATGTATAGTTATTTCAATAACCTATTGGAAATATTTATAATATGAATAAAATAAAAATTAAAAAAAAAGAGAATAAACAACGAATAATGAACTTGCATGTAAATAACAAAAATCAGTATTTAAATGTTTCAGAATAAGTAATTTTGAACTAAATAATGTAATAATGAAATAATGAAATAAAAAGTGTAATATATTACCTAGTAATTCAAAAAATTAATATTTTGAAACTTTCAATAATCATAAATCATCGTTAATTTCTCAAGTTGAAATTTCAGTAGACAAAAGTTTCGTGAAATGGTATAATATCCGTATAGTGAAGATAAGGTAGTGGGAGCGTGTAACAGATTTTCAGGGCCGATTGGGATTTGCAAAATTAGTCGTAGAATGACAGGGGATAAGAGCCGCAGTAATACATCGCGTTGACAGGCGGCATCCGGTAGGAGGGCTCGAATTCGCCGTCGTCGCGAATTCAGGGCGGTCGCGATTCGAGTGCGCTCTCGGCTGCTGCTGCTCGTGGCCGCACTTTATCAAGTCCCCCGCTGTGTACGGCGACAGACTGACAAGCACGCACGACCCACGACCGATAGTCGCGAATCATTACTGCGTTTCACCATTTTTCGCCATTTATTTCAATCGCCTCGAAAGTTGGGAGAAAGTTTTCATGAGTCATGCCAAAGTTTATCGATTTCTGAGCAATGAAAAGAAGAGTAATCGGGTATTTCTTCACCAGGGTGAAAAAGTTTTTTTTTAACAATGCTAAGAGTTGTAATCGGATGAGTTTAAAAAAGTGTTTTACACTAGTAAAAAATAAAATTATAATATATTTTGAATAAATAGTGATATAATAATATAATATAATTAAATAGGATATTTAATTTATATATAATTGAAAAATTATTAATTTTTAAGTCACATACTTTTTGTTGTATTGTATATATATTTTATCAGTTATGTTTTGCATTATATTTATTTTATATGATAAAATATGATTGAATATAATAATACAATGTAATTACATAATTATGTAAACGTAATCTTTTTTGAACTTTTTGAATTTGTAAACTTTGAGTGAATAATGCAATTTGTATAATTATTGCATTATATGTATTTTTTTTCTTCATTCAATCTCAATGAAAATGGCTCAAATATTTTTGAGACTATTTTTCCAAAAATTGTAGGTGAATTTTGTAAATGATGTTTCAATAAATTTCAAAATGTTTAAATCACGACATTTTTTTTCAAATTCATTTTTTTGCAAAATTAAAGGTTATTCTCTGTAATTGTAGTCTTTTCTGAGTTTTTCGAATTCGTAAACGAAATAAAAAAATAGATACTCTAGATTTAACGGAAGTATAAATCAGACACTTGATTGAAACTTCGAATTTCCGTTATTTTTCGCGTCACGTCGATCGAGAAAAAAGACGGTGCATTTTTTTTACGAAATCTAGTAGCTGATTGAGGGATTTCGGTTAAGAGGAAAAGTTGGCTATTTTCCAAGGATGGCCGAATAACGAACAAGTCTGTCGATATCGTTATATTCCTTGCTTGCTCTAATGACTTAATTGCTCACTTAACGCCATCGATGAAAAATCCCAGCGAGGAAATTGCACGGTGAGAAAATTGCCTGTGAAAACGTGAAAGTGTTGCCAGCGCATTTTCGACAGTAACGACAGCCGCCATATTGCTTTTGCAAAATAATGCAATTAAGATATCATTATTTTTTCTCGCCGGATCAGGGTGGCCATTCGAACACTAAATTGCATCGATGATGTTTAAAAATTGTTGTTTGCTCTGATTTTATTTATTTTTTTTTTTTTTATTATAAATTTTTTTGTTTGAAAAGATTTTCAAAAATTTTGAAAAGGTGTTTAATTTTTGAGAGTTATAGATTGATACTTATGAAATTCATTATTTATTTCAGGACCAAAATTTATCCTCAGTTTTTAGCATGTTAAAAAAACTTGAAATAATTACGACTGAAAATTTCGGGTATTTTTGTTTGAATTTTATTTTCGAAAACCGTCGATTTTTTTCTTAGAAATCGATTATATTATTTAAAATATTCATAAATAACTAAGAATCTGGAAAAAATTTTCCAGAAATTTAAAAAATATTGTACAGTTAATTAAAAAAATTCCAAATGCTTTACTATTACGTATTTACAAAGAGTGGTCACCCTGAATTTTTTAAACGCGAAAACAACAAAAAATATATGTATGTATACTTAACGTTCATTGCTAGGCAATATACGTATTACATATATTCCGCCAGTAGTACCTCTATTTTGTAAAAGCACTGTGCTTTAGCTGTAAAAGCAGGGGAGACGTTTGTCCGTTCGTTTTTGTTTTTATTTTCCTTTTTTTACTTCCTTTTTTTGGAATCTTATATATATATATCTCGAAAGCTTCGTCAATGTAAATGGAATGTGGCATCCCAAGTGAAGTGCAGCATTTTTGAAAGAAATGGAACGGCAATGAAGTATACATAGAGGATGCAAGTCCCAGCAACTTGGCACCCAAAGTTCCCCGTTATTATTGTTAATAATATCTTGATTATATTTGAATTTGCTTGAATGCGTTTCCCCGAAGTAGATGAAATTGAAAACAGCTTTTTTCAATTATTTTTGTGTCATGATATAAGTTTATTTTAATTTTTAAATTTTTTTTCAAGACAGTAAATTTTTTTATTCTATTTTTACAATTGAATTCAATCGATGAATTTCAAGTAGCTTCAATCAGAAGAAAAATTGGATAGAAATCTAAAAATTGATGTTTATCAATATTTTTAATTGAGAAAATTCAGATTATTAAAATTATTATTTTTTTTATTATAAGTATTAAAGTCAAAAATTTTAGAATTCATAAATTTCAGAATTTTTATTTTAAAACTTAGACTATTTATTCATTAATTAGTGTACTTGAATTACATATAGAATTTTGTTAACTCGAACTAGTGAAATATTGAACATAAATATTCAATAATTAGAAACTGATAAACTCGAAAAAAGAATTGAAAAATCCAAAAGGATACGGAATTTCAGAATTTTGATACCAATTAGTATAAATATGATAGTTGTTAAACGTTCCAATGTTGAAATTGTAAATTTGTAAAAATCATAGAGCTGCAAATTGAATTTTAAATCTTTTGATCCTCAGCAACATTTTTAACGTGCGATTTTACTTTCGAAACATACAAAAGCTTGAAACTCTATAAACATATTTTTGAAAAAAAAAGAAATTCCTATATTTTTTAATTTTTTATTGTTCTTGAGATCCTATAAAAAACTAAAATATTATAGTTTGAACATTTTGAATTAAAAATTGTAGTGAAATCGAAGTATATATTGTAAAACAATGATTTCTTATATTTTTGCAACCATCGCTCATTTTGTATATTTTCATTGTAAAAATAACAAAATAATGGTAGGTTAGGTGAATTAAATAATAATTAAATAATTGCAATTTATATAAATAGATTAAAGAATTATTAAATTATGATTAAATTACTCATATTATATTCAAATTATTTTATTTGAATAATAATTTAACTTTGAATATACAATATCTTCTATTTTGTAGAATTTATTAAATAAATTTAATAAATAAATAAAAATTCATTTATTTGTAAAATTCACGAAAGGAAATCCAACAAAACCTTATTAAAAAATTATATTTTATGATAGTAGTTCAATTGTTCTTATATTTAAAAATTAATGCAATAGTTGTAGGAAAATTTTTCTATCTACAATTTAATATACTTGGAAATTCATATTTTTATTCTCAATTCTTTAAAAAATGAAAAAATGTGTAAAACCAACTAATTTAACTCCAACGAAACAAAACGAAAAAATAGAATTTTATATTTATCAATAATTGTCGAAAAAATACTTCCATGAACTATTTAACAGACTTTTAATTTTTATATTTTTACTCATTTTTCTTTATAAATTGAAAATTATTAGTTTTTCGAAAAAATTGAAAAAATTTGTAAAACTAACGAATCGAAATCCAACAAAACTTCATGAAAAAATGGTATTACATATTTATTAACAATACTTCAATTTTTTTATACCATATATAAGACTTGAATATTCACATTTTTATTCATAATGTATAAATTGGAAATTCATAAAACTTAGAAAAACGAATCGAAACTCAACAAAGTTTTATAAAGAAATTGAATGTTCGTTGATTTTTGAGGAAATTTGAGAAAATTGTAAAATAAACGAATGTAGATTGCATGGTAAATTTTACTATGTAAATTGGAAAAAAATTTTAATTTAAACATTTTAAATATAAATGGGGTTAAGTTGGAATAAAATAATAATAAAAAAATTGTTGAGTGGAAAATTTGCAATTTAAAATTTTATTAAGAGTTTGCAAAAGTTTGTCACTATCAGGTGGAAACGCGATTTGAGCAAGTTGTGGGTTGTCCCAATTGGCGGAACTTTGGGTGCTTAGGCTCGATCCCTCGGGGCTTGTTTCTTTCTTGAAACACCGCGTATGTGCACAGCGTGACGCGTTCATACCTTTTATATATATTATATATCCAGAAAATACGACATTACAGAACAAGTGGTGTTTTAGTCCTCGTAGTTGTTAGAACGAGCTGTTGCATTTTTCTAGCTAGCCTTCCGCATTTTATATCGTTGCATTTAGCTCCTCGGGAGATGCTGCCCCATTTGATTTGATGAAACTTTTCACGTTCTTCATCTGCTGCTGTTCTTCACGAGTTCTTCGTCCCAGGCAAAACGAAACATTTTCCATGCAAATTTTCATTCATTTACGCGCGCACACTGAAACAAGCATTCCTGAATTCAATGAATAACGTACACACAAAAAAAGTTTGGTTCCAGCAACCATTCATTTAGTAAAATATGAGCCCACCAAAGTTTTGGGTAGCACAACCAAATTATTGGATCTTGCAACTTAATGATCAGTCATGAAAATTGAATACTAATTGCTATAATACAAGTTTTGGTTGTCATAACCAAAGTTTTGGTTGTAGTAGCCAAAACCTTGGTGGATCCATATTTTACTAAATCAATGGTTGCTGTAACCAAACCATTTTAAGTGAATTTTTTTATTTTAAGTATGTAAATTGGATTCAAAAACGCTTATTGACGTTAGAAATTTTGAATAGAGTTTTGCATAGTCAGGTTTTTTTTTGTTATCAATAACATACAAGTAAAATTTTTATGTCCGTCCAAGTTTTTGAAAATTCAAGAAGCATTGCTTATTTTTTAAACAATTATTGAATAATACAAAATAGTATTTGTGAAATAGTGTATGAAATAGTACATTTTTGTGTTTGTATAATTGTTTTTAAATAATGAAAAAAATTATTAATTGTTGCATATTTTTTAACGCTTTTTTTTATTGAAACATGATCATTTCCAAAATTTTTCTTCGATTTTTGGAATAATAGCCTTTACAAATAATAAGTGATTTTTATTTTAGATTATATAAAATGCATTATCTACTCAAAGTTCACTAATATAAAGATCTTAGATAAGATTACTATTACATTAAATAACCTTTAATTAGAAAAAAAAAATTTTTTTCTTCGAAAATAAAATAAATAATCCTGAAATCACAATAAAAAATGACTGCTAGTTTTTCAAAATTTATCAGTTTATTTAGTATTGACTAAAATTTTCAGTTTGCACGCAAATTTGATAATGACGTTCATAATCGTAGTTTGTTGGTAAGCTAATTATTAATGATTACTCATAATATTTATTATAACCTCAGTATTTGTTTGCTGTCGTGAAGATTCGTAATTGAAAAATTATTTATGAACTTTCTCGGTAGCCAAAATTTAAATTTTAAGCGATTCATGTTTTTGATGTTTTTATGGTCATTTACAATCATACTTAAATATGTAAAATTTGTTTACATACTTTTTGTTTAATGATTTGATAATTATATAGTTATTTATCTAAAAAGCTATGATTTTTTGCTTATAGCTAAAAACTGAACTTACTCATGTATATTTTTTATTCTGATGCAACTAATATGAAATGTTTCCACTTTTTTTCAAAATAAAATAGAGTCCTTAGTATTTTTCCCTGTAAATTCATTCTCGGCGATTTTTATTGTATTTTATATATTTAATCTAATTGAATTTTAAACTATTTGATCTGTTTTATTATTTTTATATGTAAATGAAACTTTGGAAAATATAAAAAACTTGCACATAATTTTCAGTTCAATAATACAGGGTGCGCCACCAAAATCCGGACAAAAAACCATTCAATATTCCCGCGATAATATGCTTCAGAAAGATATCGCTTTCAGTGTCTGAAT
>JAPYZL010074538.1:0-22324 GCA_030522825.1 Platygaster orseoliae | reverse complement strand
AACAGCTGATGTGCAATCAGTTTAAATTGGTTATATTGGTTTGATTTTTGCGCGCTCGTTGCTGTGTGCGAATATTAGCGCCTCTATCGGAATCCCGGTCACAACGGAAATACCGTTGTGGCGAACGATTCTCCAATCAGCGTAGACGATTGAGGTACGAATGGCGGACCGCTCGAAAGCGCGAAAGTGATTGAGTGATTCCGTTTAAACACGAGTCAACATTGGTTGCGCGGCCATGACACTCGAGTGTACTAAAACTTCAAGTAAAAGATTGCTTTCTCCGACTTTGACTGAAAACCCGCTAAAGTCATTCGACCGAATCACCTGATTAATCTATTACACTCTCTTGAAAAAACCAGTGGAATTTCACTGATTGTCAGTGGTAAATGACTGATTAAAATAATCAGATTTTAGCCACTGACAATCAGTGAGAAATGACCATTCCATTCAGTGATGAAAAATCACTGATTCAAACAGCGAAAGTAATCACTGAATGAAATAGTCACCTTTCACTGATTATCAGTGATAAATGACTGATAACAATAATCGTTTCATAAGGTATGTGTAATTATAATATTAATTAAATGATAATGTATTTTATGTAGTTATAAATTTGGGATTTTCAGTCATATTTCGTATACATCAAAAAGAACAGCAATCCCTGGATTCAGAAGAATTATGGTTATCAATTTTTGTCTATAGGATAACATAGAAAAATGGATTTTAGGAACTTTTTTAACCTAGTGATAAAGTAAAAAGTATATTGTACACAAATGTTGAATATATGTGACGCGCTCTGACAAAAGCGGGGACCTTCTCGGCAAAAAATCGATTTTCGTATTATGATTAATTCTAAAAGTTCTATTACTAAACTCTAATTGGCAGAATACGAAATTCCAAAATTCTGGTTCTTAAACAAAACATTCATTGATGAAGAAAATAATTTACATGGGCTTAAATGGCAGTTCAACGCCTTCCACAGCGCGCCGTGTAAACTTTCACTTTTGCCGAGTCCCTTTTGTCAGAGCGCGTCACATAAAAGAATTTTTGAAGCCTAGAGCATCGAGTTCTGGAAATTCAGAAAGAAATTCATGAAAATACAAACAATACGGGAATAAAGCGTACGTTGACTTGATAAAAGGTTTAATAAAAATGAAGTTATCTTTTAAAATGAGAATAAAAAATGATCAAAATAGTTATTTTCGTAATCGAGAGCTAGAGCCAATTTTACGTACGTACGAAGCCGTACGTTTTTGCCCGAGCAGGAGGCGAGGGTCAAAATACGCGGAGCCAAAATTGGCGATAGCACACGATTGCGAACAATATTTTTCATCACGATAGCCTCAGTCACGTCAAAATGTCAGTTTTGAGGTAAGAGTGATGAAAATGTAATTACTGAAATCTAGAGGACGCAACAATTGAAATAGTTTTCTGTTAGTTATCAAATTTAAATAGAATTTTGGGATTATGATTTACTATATCAAAATAAACAGCAATCTTGCATTCAAAACAATAAATTAATAAACCAACTACAACTTTCAACGGTTGTAGTTGCTGGGTAGGAGTTTGATTGCCAGGTGTTATAAAAATTTTTTTTATGTAATTTAATTTTATAAGTTTTTTTCAAGAATCAAAGTCACTAAAGGGCATCTGTGTTATGGATATTATTATATTGAATTTATAAATATAATTTACTAGAAAATCGATGATAAATAAATTCTCGACAATCAATAATGCATTACCTATTTCGAAAACTTATTCCATATATATTATGAAAGAATCCTTGTGCGGAAAATTCATAAAAAATTCAAATTAACATTTTCTACTTCTTTTTCGAAAAAAGATATATAAAAATAAATTTACTTCTAAGAATTTAGCATATAGTAATTCGTGATAAAAAAAGCTGAAAAAGTTCGATATTTTAACGATTGTTAGGAGGAAACAGTCATGTGAAGCCAAATAAACTAATTTCAAACCAGGGCCGTAGCTACAGTCTTGGGGCCCCTTCGTAGCCGGGGCCCCAGGGTACCGCCTTGCTTGCGTAGGCTTCGCTACGGCTCTGTTTCAAACTGTCCCGCGCGTTCTGCGCATGCTCAAAGCAAATTCTCAAAAAAGGCGAGTAATTTAAATTAAGCGAAAGAAAATTAGAATCCCAATTCCCAGATGTAAAATTTTACCAGCGAAAATATCTGTAATTTCTTTAACAATACTAAAAAAAATTACTCCAACGCACGCTATGTCTCATCCCATATTCCCAGTAACCCGAGAAACTTAAAAATATCGACGTATGAAACACGAGCTTGCGCTGTAAGCCGTTTTAGATGAGAGGGCACTCGAGTCGTAAAAAAAAACGATAAAAAAAGCGCGAATTAATGTTTTCCTAACACTGCCTAACACTAGTACACTCGCAATGATAAGAAGTGCCGGCGACGAAAACCTACGCGCCTGAAAATCCCCCCGCAAAGGGCCCGAAAAAGACGCGCCTGAGGCAGAACGAAAAGTCGGAAATCAGGTGCCCGAAAACGGGTCTGAACGGGTCTATCCATCAGGCGCACACCTCTGGAAAATAAAGTTGCAGTACGTCACTGATGTCGTCACACGCAGCCCACGCAGGCTTCAATGCAAGCCGATGGCTTATTGCGCGTGGGGGGGATAGGCACAGAAAATTCCACGGCTGTATCGGCTGTATCACTCGTGGACGCGTGAACGAACCGGCAGTGTTAGAAAAACAGCATTTTGGAATGTCTCAACGCAACATGTCTAATTCCGGCAAAACTTTGAACGAGGATAATGTTTGGGTGAATCTGTAAGTAGCATTTCAAGACAATTGCAAGTTAAGACAATGAAAATTCCATTTTCCAGTAGGATTCAAGATTTTTGTCATTATTTATCGGCTTTTTTCCAGCATTCAGTATTTTTTATCTACGTACATTCTTTTCATCTTGTCAGCCAGATTACGTTTTAGGGTTTTGTTTTTATTTGTTTTTGGTATCTGCATTTTAGTTTGGATTTTCCGACTTCATTTTCGAGGTGTCAAAACTTGTTTTTATTGCGATGCATTGGCGGAGATATCGGGGGGCTTGAAAATTTGAACATCTTGTAAAATCATGATTTTCTCCAAAATCGATTGCATTTTTTTTACAATGAATTATTTCATTTTTTTAATACAAATTTTAATGAAAATGAATTTTTAACTTAAATTCCTGAAATTTCTTATCGAAAAGTCGATACCACTATTTTTGTTCATCTCAAAACTAAAATTTGTTATTAATTACATGCATTTTAACTACAACTTTTTTTTGGATGAAATTATAATTCAATCTTGTTAGTAACAATGAGTGTGTATTGCTATATGGTAAAAATGTGTTTTGAATCGGTAAGGAAAATTTCAATATTTCGTTGTCTATATTGAAAATCAAAAAATCTTAATATTCTAATTTCGGTGTTGATAGTTTTGTAATTTTCGTTTTTATTTTTGATTTTAAATAAATATGTTTAACAAATTTAAATTCTTGAGAGAATTTAGTAATAAAGCTGAATAAAGAGATCGAAATATGATGAACCTGTAAAAAAATGTGATTTGTTATTCAAAAGTTTCAATTGTTATTGTAACTTTGAGAAATTAACTTTTGAAATGGAAGTATGTGAACAGTTAGATTTTTTATAAAAAATATTGGTTATAATTTTATTTAACACTAAAAATTATTTCAATAAGCATCAATTGAAATAAAATTCAGTAAATAATTAATAATGGAAAGGATAATTGATCTGAATTAAATGAAGTTATTTGTAATCAAAATTAGGGATAGTTGAAGAAAATTAAAAATAATTTATTTTAAAAACTTTAACAAAGTGAGTCTCGTTAAAAATGAACATTCTAAACTTAATTTCACAGAGTGCTTTGTTGATTCATAGAAGTTATCAGTTTATTTGCTTTGAGATTTTTTGAAACTCGCAATTTACAATTTGGAGGTTTTCGCGAAAGTAAGATTCTGATTTTTTAAAACTCTGTGATTCAGAAGAGTAGACAGAGTAAAGTTTTTTGAGTTCCAAACACCTGTTAAAAAAATTAAAAAATAGATTATGAATTTCATTAAACTTGTGACCAAGTAAACATTTATATGAAAAAAATTGATTTTTACACTTTGGGAGCTTCCATAAACTATGTCACATTTTTTGGGGGGGGGGAGGTGTCAGCCCATTTGTGACAGTTTGTGATAGATAGAGGTTCTCAAAAATGTGTTGTCACATTTGTGGCAAACATTTTTTTTGGTGAAATTATAAGTTGCTTCTGAAAAAATTGCTAATGATGATTTGTCTTTCAATAAAAAAACATTAAGCATTTTATTTATATTTTCGATGTGACTGAAAATCGATGTGAACATTCAACAAAATTGTAGAAAAAAAAACTGACTAGATCAATTGAGTTTCCAATGTTTTTAAATTTTTGCAATTTTTTATCATTTGAAAGAACATTAACGGCGTTAAAAAATTAGAATTCGTTGGTATTTTCAGTACTTTTTATTTCCATGTATTTATATGATGATAATCATAATTAACATAATAATAATAGTATTAATAAGCTTCAAAAAATAATAAAATATCATGGTGTTCTGAATTTTTTTGATGCCGAAATTATTTAAAATCCGAAAAATTGGAATAGTTGAAAATTGAAATAAATGAATTAAATTTTAAAACATATTAATAATAATCTGATAAAAAAAATTAATAAATGATCCAATTCTGAATAAATTAAACTTTTTGAATAACAACCGTTTATTAATGCAAAAGTTATTAATATAATGCTTTAAAAATCACGTTGTTAAAAAAAATTTTTTTTGTTTTACATTAAAAATCCAACATTATGACGTGTCACAGGAGGGGGGGGGTATGCAAATTTGTGACACTTTGTGACAGCGGGGGGGGGAGGGTAAAAAAAACGCCAAAAAACCGTGACATCATTTATGAAGCTCCCTTTTACACACACTCAATACTACAAAATCTGACAAATTTATTATTTCAAACAGTTCAATAATTGTGATATTTTTTATATGAGTTTAGTAATGGAAGTATTTGAAATATTCATTACAATTTTATAAAATTTTACCGTGTAACAAAAGGAATGTATAACGTCTTTTAAAGTATAAAGAATACAATTATCTACAATTATTAATTTATAATATTTATTTGCATATTTAATTCCAATTATAAAAGTCAAAAGTTCATAAAATCACCTATCAAACATAGAAATTCGTATATTTTTCTATGAACTTATAGTCTCATCAGTTTGAAAACTTGATTTAAAAAAATGAGATCCTAAAAAACTTCATCAACAGAAATGATAATCACTATGTAATATTTATTATAATTTTCATAATGTAAATTTTAAAACCCATAAAAAAAGACAACATTGCCTAAAATATAAGAATTTCATTTAAATAATTCTGATTTTCTAATATCCGTTAACATAAATATTTTTAATCACTGAAGTCATCATCAGTTGAAAAAATGACGTTCTAAACATAAAAATTCATATATTTATTCCATAAATTCAAATTCGTTCAATCAGTTTGAAAACTTTCGAGTAAAAAAAGTGAGATCAAAGTACCTAAAGTTCCAATGTTTAAAATTAAAAGTAAAGAAAAAATATATGAATTCCTAATATCTTGTCAAAGAGAAGATTGTGTTAAACATTTTTTTGGAGATTATAGAGTTTGCTGTTCTGACTGAGAAGTCCTAGAAAAAAGCTGGAAAGTATTTATTACTAAAAACTCATATATTTTTCTTTTTCATTTAATTTTAAACGTTTGGATTTTAAGGTACATGTGAGATCATGAAAAACTCCTTTACAGAATCCTTAAACTTGAGATATTTAAATTGATTTGCCTGTATTGACAGAACATTTTTTCGAGGGAAAACATAAAAAAATCTGTAAAAAAAGAACTCATTTTCTCTATCGAATAATCATTTCAAATAAAAAAGCCAATTCTACAGGGTGTACCAAAATCCCCGTACCAAAAAAATCTAATATTCCTTTTTAAATTTAGAATCAAAAAATCCTTCGTTACTTTTTACAAAACTCAAAATGAAAAAAAAATTCAAGTTTGAAATTTAAACAATAAATGCGCTTTTTTGACAAGTGAGGATAAAAACCACGAACCAAACTCATACCTAATTTTCATCATATTTTTCCAAGTCGAAAAGTCCTTTGCCACTTTCCACATAACTCAAAACCAAAAAAGATATCCAAGTTTGAAATCTGAGAAATCTTATTGGTTGAAACTTCAAACTCAAATATCTTTTTTGATTTTGAGTTTTGCGAAAAGTGGCACATGATTTTTCGACTCAGAAAAATATGAAGAAAATTCAAGTAAATATTGGTACTTGGTTTTTATCTCCACTCCTCGTAAGAGCGCGTCTATTGTTTAAATTTCATACTTGAATAATTTTTTTGATTTAGAGTTTTGTAAAAAGTGGCAAAGGACTTTTTGACTTGAAATTCAAAAAAGAATATTGGATTTCTTTTTGCAACGGGGATTTTGGTACACCCTGTATACTAAAATATATTCCAATGTACACTAGTGTTTAATTTGCAGAATAATTTGAAACAAGTGAAGTTTTTCCGAAAATGATCAACAGGGTATCAATATGTTTATCCTCATAAGTTTAGAAATTTTGGGATTTTAAAAATTTCAGAGTACTTATTAAACTCATTATGATTAAAAGTACATTCATAGATGTTTTATATCAGAAGTATTGAACTTCAATACTTCAAATCAGGTTAATTCATTTGTTTGCATAATTTCTTTTTGTCTAAGAAAAATTATATCACTTTGTTACTTGGATTAAGAATAACTTTGCAAAAAAATGTATGTACTTCATCGAACTATTCAATTTAAATGTAAAATATTTGAGTAAAAGAAAAATGTAGAAAGAAAAATATTTTTTGTATTGCCGAATTGCTATTGTTTTACAAAATCACAGAAATTAGAATAAAAAAATTAGTTTTCATGTTTTTAGACGTAATGTCAAGAATTAAAAGAAATTGTTGATTTTAAAATAGCAATGTGAAAATTCAAAAAAGATAAAATTACACAGATAAAAATGTTTTTCTCTTTCAACAATAGAATTCAGGTATCTTGAAATTTAGAGAACATGATTGGAGTTTTTAAATTTAGACATTTTATCGCCATTTCTAACCAAAACTCTCCCTTACATAAATTTTACTTTACGTTCTTTGATTTCCATATTTTACCGAAATCGATGCATATGCTGGCTAATCAAATTTTTTTTTATTATCATTGTGACAGTAAATTTTTTATGTATTATAGTTACTCTGTAATAATAAATATTACAGTACATATCGTTGTTTGAGAATATTTTTATAACTTTTGACAAATAATCTTTGTTGCCCATTAGTTATGATACAATAATTCTGCAATTTGTTGTTCAATTTTTAAGCCTATAAGATAATTTTTTTTAACTTTGCAGGGTCAAATTAGAATACGCTGTCAGAGGTGAGTATTTTCTTTTGCAGTTATTTGTATTTATAAATATGCAAACAGTAATCACGTTAAGAAAATTTGAAATTTCATTGGATTCTAACAAATAGCTATTTGTTTATCTAGGTGTAAAGTATGACGTTTCGCGGCAGACTAATATTTTCGAAACAAAGATAAAATATTAAATATTAGTGTAGCGACGAATAATTTTCACATTGCGTTTGGAAATGTGTTAAACACCTTCACAGGTCACATGACGTGGGCAAGAAAAGCAAAATTGTAGCACTAAAGCTACTTTTTCGTCTTTTTTTGTCCGAGTCACGTGACCTGTGCAGGCGTCTTATACGTTGCCCAAAACAATGTGAAATTTTCGCGTTGCTGAGCATGAAGTAAAAAACTCCCAGAATCGACGTGCAATATTTTAACCAATTTTTTTCGGATTTTTCTAAACCGAAAAGTCCTCTTCCACTTTTCACAAAACTCAAAATTGGCCGAGATGCTCGAGTTCGAAATTTAACCAATAAACGCGCTTTTTCGAGGAGTGGGGGTAGACATCACGGACCAAAATTTGCCGAAATTTTCTCCATATTATTCTGAGTCGAAAAGTCCTTTGCAGTTTTTCAAAAAACTCAAAATAAAAAAATATTCGAGTTTGAAATCTGAGAAATCTGATTGGTCGAAACTTCTAACTCAAATATCTTTTTTGATTTTGAGTTGTATGAAAAGGGGCAAAGAACTTCTCGACTCAGAATAAAATGGAGAAAATTTTGGCAAATTTTTGTCCATTATGTCTACCCCCACTCCTCAGAAAAGTGCGTTTATTAGCTAAATTTCAAACTCGAATATTTCAGCCAATTTTGAGTTTTGTAAAAAGTGGAATAGGACTTTTCAGTTTAGAAAAATCCGAAAAAATTGATTAAAATATTGCATGTCGATTCTGGGACACCCTGTATGTAAACAAGTGTACATATGATATTTTATCCAGCTTTCCCATATTTTAAACTCTTTTAATAGTAAATCATATTTTATAATTTTTGCAAAGAATAAACAAATTCCCAGTTGAATACTAATCACAGATTAAGTTATTGTTGTAAATGTTGGTTACAGGTCCTTTGTTGATCCGTGCCCATGAGATCGATGCCCAGATTCAAAAGGTAAATCAACGAAATAGTTTTTTTCAAAAATTTACATAATTTATCTGAATTTTTAAGATACATAAGTAATCCATATATTTTATACATGGTGTGTCACAGTGTGCGGAAATCCTTCGAACCATAAATTCCTCATAAAATTGTAAGACTATTTTTCCTTTGCTATTTTTTACAAAACTAAAAATTAAAGAAGTTATTCAAGTTTGAAATTTAAACAATAAATGCGTTTTTTCGACAAGTGAGGATAAAAACCACGAACCAAACTTTACCTAAATTTTCTTCATATTTTTATGAGTCAAAAAGTCCTTTGCCACTTTTCAAAAAAACCGAAACGAAAAAAGATATTCGAGTTTGAAATCTAAGAAACCTGATTGATTGAGACATCTAACTCGAATATCTTTTTTTGTTTTAGTTTTTTTGAAAAGTAGCAAAGGACTTTTGACTCAGAAAAATATGAAGAAAATTTGGATAAAGTTTGGTCCGTGGTTTTTATCCCCACTCCTCGTAAGAGAGCGTTTATTGGTCAAATTTCAAAGTCAAATAACTTTTTTGATTTTGAATCATGTGAAAAATAGCAAAGGAAAAATTGTCTTAGAATTTCATGAGGAATTCATGATTTCAAGGATTTCCGCACACTGTGACACACCCTGTATATCATCAGACTTTCAATACTGATTAAATTCCTGAATAAATTTTCATGTCACAATTTTTAAGATCGGGAAATGTGAATAACCCAAAAAAGTTTAATTAACTTCACATTTCATCTAAATTATAAATGAAATAATCATGGTCTCACAGTTTCTGTCCCAACGTTTAATATTTTCTTATTGTGTTGGCATATTTTCTGTGAAACGTGATGTTTGTTTCCACTCGTTGCACTGGAAAATAAGGTACAGAATAATTCAGTCATGAATGTCGTTTCATGAAAAGCTTACACATGTAAGAATTGTGTAACATGTCTAAATACTCGAGCATGTAACTCTCAACGTTTTCATGCATTGAATTAATTACCATGATTTCAGTCTGAAATCAACTAAACATCTCTAAAAATTTTCATGTTCTATGGAAATTGATTAAAAATTTATCATTATTTATCATTTTGAAAAAAAAAGTAAATTATTCCCAGGGACTTTTCGCAAGTATTCTGGAACGGTTTTATTGATCACTTAACGCATCACTTGATGTATCTCCATCGTTGAACCTCGTTGTTGAGACCTCATTTTCGTGTTGGCTATTGAAACTAATGTTAAAGTGTTCGTAGCCATCAATTTTATAAAGAAGCGAAACGTGCACTTGATATAATAAGCTTTAATGGAAAATTTGAAAAAAGTTTTTGTTTGAGGAGAGTCAAATGCGTTTTTTAAGTAATTGACGCGTTTTGATGAAACTTTTAAACGGAATTATGATATTTTTACTCGTTTTACAGACGTTGCTCTGAAATTTTCAAAACGTTTGGACAGCGCATAATCAAATAACTTTCTTTTCAATGTTGAATTATGTGTAATATTTGCAACATAGTTAGCCATAAAATAGACTTCACATTTGGGCAACTCAGTATTTTTTTCTGCTTAAAATATTTGTTCCGACCCATTGTTCTCTGTTTTCCAGTAATTGCGAATAATTGTTATTCAAAAGTTAATGTGTTTTCTTAAAAAATTCTAACACTATGAAATTTCTTCAGCGGTTTTTGCTTTAACCAGTTGATGGGGAGGTCTTCAGGTGCGACTTGCGAACGCTCAATGCATTATTTATTGATAGCGGGCTTGTCACCACGTGACACATTTTTCTGCTGCATCGATACGTATAAAGACATCAAGTGCTTTTAGAATATGCACATGTTGCTCGATGCTCCGACAGTTTAAAGTCTCACTTATCACATTATAATTTTATTGACATTTGTACATAGCTCACGAACTGGTCTGTCTGCATTGCTCAATTCTTGTCGAGCTCATTCACATCCCGATTGTTTTTTTAAATTCACGTCTCGTAATCATAACTGCTTCGAGATATTTTCTTCTTCTTCGATAATATTTCTGGTGTTTTTTTATGCTATAGTGATTTACGGAAAATACAATCAACGCAATAAAACATTGATATATGCATTGAAGTAAAAAACGGTTTTGAGAAATGACATAAGCTAGAAAAATGAGTCACTAGTTTTACTTATAGTTTTTATTTTAAACAAATTACATAAAGATATTTACTTAGTATGATTATTTTTGTTTTTTAAATATATAGATGAAAATTTTCGAACATACAGAATCATCTATAAATGGGGCGTTCCATGCCAGATCGGCCGCGACCAACAGGTCATGTCTCTGATATTCTTGAAATTTAGAAGATCGATAAAGGAGCCTAAATAATGAGTAACAACAGAGTTTTAGAATTTTCGGTCCACTCCTGCGGATTCTACGGGATGTTGAAGGTTCACGGAATGTTTCCGAATTTTCTAAAAATCAGATTAGTAAACGGTCTGAAAATTCTGAAAAAATTCATGATGATGCCTGAGAAGGCGGCCTTTGAGAAAATAATGTTTTTAAAACATAACCTCAAAAATTGATAACGTAAGGATTACGTTTGTAACGAAATTGGATTTTTTTCAAAGTAAACATTCTTCGAAAATTTCTCAAAAAATTCTCGTTTATAGCCCTGAAATTCACATAAATTTTGGTAGTTTAACTTTGTTGATGCATTGAAAACTGTAAAAGTTATAAATTTTTTAGTACAGTCGGGTGCGTGCACTTTTCACGGAACCAACACGGATTTCAATAAGTCAAACTTATTAATTTCTGAAATAAAGGTTCAACAAGTGCAAAACTATGAAAGGAACGTTTTGATTGAAAAGACTTAAAATCAAATCTTTTTCAAAAAAATACGAAGAGAAAGTAGTACCGTTGTAATATTTACATATATGTAAAATCTAATAAACTGTTTTGCTCACTTTTCACGCATATTATTATCAACGTTGAGTATGTTAAACATCACCGTATTATAAGACATTATATTCAAATACACGGAGAGAAAAATCGCAGAATATTGTACATGAATTCCGATAATTTTTACTTTAAAAAAAATTTAACTGCTTTTATTCGTTAAAAAAAGTACTATTTGTTTTAATGATTAAAAAATTTTTAACCGCCAGAAAAAGAATATTTGAACTATATGACGTTAAAAAATTCTATTACACATGTGCAATTTACTTGAAGCATGAAATATTTTGTCACGGGGTCAGCAACGAATATCACGTTCAGAGTAGTTAATTTTTACCGTGCAGTAAAAGTAAAATTTACAGACACACTAAAATGAAGTATGCACGCCTACGCTGAAGAAATAGTCAATACTTCGAAGCGATTTTTACCGTGCGGAAAAAGTAAAAATTACACGCACACTCAAGTGAAGTATGCGCGCCTCAGATCATAGAAAGTCATTATTTTGGAGCGATTTTTACAGCGCGGAAAAAGTAAAAATTACACGCACAGTCTAAGTGACGTATACTCTTTGACGTTGGGTTATTTTGCCCAATATTTGAGAATTTGACGATTACAATATTGGCTAATATTGAACTAATATTATTACACGGGAACACTGGGAAAAACCAAATATCCATTCATAATTTCATACAGTACAGTAGAAGGTACTGTCTGTGGACATCCGACAAAATGAGTGACTCCTCATTATGTGTATGGATTTTCTGGATATGATAACCCCTCTATTAAATTTTTAATGCGAGAAACGGCCTTTCGCAAAGCATCTGGTGGCGTTTAGCCGAATTATCTCGCAGCGCGGTATAAAAACGATAGTTTTTATTCTGTCAAATGAGAAAAAACAAGTGGCAATTTGAAAAAATCCTTAAAAAATAAATAATTTTCCTCCGCACAGATGAAATATTACAGAGGGTGCCTACTGTAAAAATTACTTTTTCCCAACGTAAATTTAAACTCGCACACAATAGTTTTTTAGTAGAACCGCAGCATTTTTTCCATGCATAAAAATTGCTTCAAGATTAAGAGATTTTACTTATTTCTGAAGTAAACCTTATATATTAAAATATAAATAATAGAATCCTACAATAAAAAATCGTTTTTTTTTTTTGCAAATAAAAGTGATTTACTTTGAGAAAAGTAAAATTTCCATCGAGTTTTCTCTCTGTGTAATATCGCACTCATTTAACATTTTATAGCTGTCATTGTTACAAATTGTGACTGACCTGTGAACGCGCACATACTTTCGATTTAAGATAATGAAAAGTTTTTGATGAATAATTGTATGAAAGCCCGTGAAAGTTCATGATTAATTAATTGTTCGTTTCTTGTTCAATTATAAGCTTAAACACTAAATAAAATAGAACACTTTCAGTACGATATAACTGTTTCATTGCTTGTATATAATATGGTGTTAAAGATACACTGGTTTTAAATGTTAAAAAAACGTTTTAAACTTCGACTCAACAAAAATTCATACTGGTTCTGTGAAAAGTGCACGCACCCGACTGTACTAAAAAATTCATAATTTCTACAGTTTTCAAGGTATCACCAAAGTTAAACTACCAAAATTTGTGAGAATTTCGGGGCTATAAATGAGGATTTTTTGAAAAATTTTCAAAGAATGTGTACTTTGAAAAAAATCCAATTTCGTTACAAACGTAATCCTTACGCTATCAATTTTTGAGGTTATGTTTTAAAAAAATTATTTTCTCGAAGGCCGCCTTCACAGGCATCATCATGAATTTTTTCAGAATTTTCAGACCGTTTACTAATCTGATTTTTGGAAAATTCGGAAACATTCCGTGAACTTTCAACATCCCGTAGAATCCACAGGAGTGGACGGAAAATTCTAAAACACTGCAGTTATTCATTATTTAGGCTCCTTTATCGATCTTCTAAATTTCAAGAATATCAGAGACATGACCTGTTGGTCGCGGCCGATCTGGCATGGAACGCTCCAAATACAGGGTGTCTTAGAGTCACCAATCAATATTTTAGTGGTTTATGGTTTGCGAAATTCAAAGACAATTTTTTCCCCTGCCATTTTTCACAAAACTTAAAATCATTAAAGATACATATAATCTTTATTCGCCTCAGCCTATTTGGCTCAGAGACCAAAAATCATTAAAGATATTCGAGTTGAAAATGTAACATGTAACCAATAAACGCACTCATTGTCATCTACAACGCACTCTTACGAGGAGCGGATATAGAAACCACATAGCAAAATTTACCGAAATATTCTTCATATTTTTCTGAGTTAAAAAGTCCTTTGCCTCTTCTTACAAAACTCAAAATTGAAAAAGATATTTACGTTAAAAGTTTCAACCTGCAAAGGACTTTTCTACTCTGAAAAATATGCAGAAAATTTTAGTAAATTTTGGTCCGTGGTTTTTATGCCCACTTCTCGAAGAGCGCGCTTATTGGTTAAATTTCAAACTTCAATATCTTTTTTGATTTTAATTCCTATAAAAAGTAGCAGAGGAAAAATTGTCTTAAAATTTGGCAAACTAAACGCCTAAAATATTGATTGGTGACTTTGGGACACTCTGTATTATATACAATGTAAACAAATTCGCAGTTTCAGAAAATAATTATTATTTACTTCAATTTTTATCTGCAAAGAAATAATATTTTTGAATCTTATCAACCTTTTATTTAAATAACAATAACGTTATTTCAATAGTGTTACGATATTAAATTATATGTGGTAATGATAATTTCAATAATTTCTATAGGATGATGATAATGATACCTGATTTTAATAATATACAGTGTGTCCCTAGTAAAGCGTGACAGTCGAAAACCATAGATTCCTTATGAAAATCGAAGACTTTTTTTCCTTCAAAATTAGAAAAGTTATTTGGGCCAAAAATTTTGATAATAAATGCCCTCTATTGACAAGTGGTGGTCAAATTCACGGACCAAACTTTTCCCAAATTTTCTTTATATTTTTCTGAGTAAAAAAGTCCTTTGCCACTTTTTACTAAACTTAAAATGAAAAGATATTCGAGTTGAAAGCTTCAACCAATCAGATTTCTCAGATTTCAAATTCGAATACCTTGTTTGATGTTGAGTTTTGTAAAAAATGGCAAAGGACTTTTTTACTCAGAAAAATATTAAAAAAATTTGGGAAAAGTTTGGTCCGTGAATTTGACCACCACTTGTCAATAGAGGGCATTTATTATCAAAATTTTTGGCCCAAATAACTTTTCTAATTTTGAGTTTTTTAAAAAATGGCAAAGGAAAAAAAGTCTTCGATTTTCATAAGGAATCTATGGTTTTCGGCTGTCACACTTTACTTGGGACACCCTGTATATGTATATGGTAATGATGATGATTATACATAGTGATCTGGAATCCGCATAACATAGAAAAACAACATGTTTCTTTTTGAATTTCGAATCGAAAAATTCTTTAGCACTTTTTACAAAACTCAACATCAAAAAAGTTATTTTTTTAAAAAGTTTAATAAAAAGTTAAAAATTTGAACAATAAATGCACTTTTTCGACAAAAGGGGAAAAAAACCGTGGACCAAACTCTACCCAAATTTTTTTCATATTTTTCTGAGCCAAAAGGTCCTTTGCCACTTTTTGAAACTTGAAATAAAAAATATATTTGAGTTTGAAATCTGATAAATCCGATTAGTTGAAACTTCTACCAGGAATATCTTTTTTGATTTTGAGTTTTGTGAAAAGTGGCAAAGGACTTTTCGACTTGAAATTTAAAAAGGAACATGTGGCTTTTCTATGTTACGGTGATTCCGGGTCACCCTGTATATGATATGCTAATTATTTGATAATGATATTATAAAACTCGACTTATTTTTAACAAGTATCAAGTAGATAGGTTAAGCTGGTTCTGGCCCTGAGGAACCTACTATCTATGGTAGGACATAAAAAGTTCCAATTTGTGAAACTTGCTTTGTATGTTAACCCGTTGTGGTCATATGGGGTCCAGTGGACCCCAGACCAACTTCGTGTCTACGCACCTTCATAGACACGATTCAGAATAGGAAAAAATGGTTAGGCTGTTAAAAGGGAGTCTTGTACCTCAATTTAATTCAAAGTTTGTAACGTAATACTAAAAAAAAAAACGAAAATGACAACTGTTGAACCAATTCAATCCATTGGTGCCCGTGTGACCTCAAAGTTATTTTTTGGAGGTGTGACCACAACGGGTTAATGCTGAAGTAGCTTTATCTGTTTCCAGGTTGACTGAGTCAACGGGATAAATTTTTTTTAATTATATACAAAGAGATTTACGTTGTTTATTTTTAAATGATTGTAAATAAATTTTCATGTAACACCTTTGAAATGTGCTTTGTACAATTTAGGGTGTCAAAAAACCTTTCGAAGAGGTGATAAAAGCCAACATCGGTGATGCACATGCAATGGGCCAACAGCCCATCACGTTTTTGCGACAAGTTCTGGGAATGGCGGTGATGCCTGAGCTTTTGGATGACCCGCGATACCCAGAAGATGCCAAAGCTAGAACAAAGGCTATTCTCTGTGGATGCAAAGGCAGTAGCGTTGGTTCTTACACAGAATCAGCTGGCATCGACATCATACGAAAACATGTTGCAGAGTACATCCAAAGAAGAGATGGATTCCCCAGTAAATATGAGAATATCATTCTCTCCAACGGTGCTTCTGATGGTATAAAAGTAGGTTTTCTTTCATGATTTGAGTTTTTTATTGATTAACAAACCAAATTTAAAAATACAATGATTTTGTGAGAATTCTTGTTATTATAATATAAATGGCAAAAGTTGGTGATTAGCTGGAACATTTTTAAACTATTTCCAGTCCTTTTTGAAACTTTTCAACGAAAAAATCAAGGATAAGCCATCAGGGGTGATGATTCCTATACCCCAGTATCCGTTGTACTCGGCAACATTGGCCGAATTCGGCTTGGCCCAAATCGGATACTACTTGGACGAAGACAATAAATGGGCTTTGAACATAAGCGAACTGGAAAGAGCGTATGAAGAATCTAAAAAAGTGTGCAATCCCCGAGTTCTGGTTGTCATCAACCCTGGAAACCCAACGGGCCAAGTTCTTTCGCGCAAAAACATCGAAGACATAATCAAGTTTGCCCACAAACATCGTCTGTTCCTTCTCGCTGACGAAGTTTACCAAGACAATATCTATGACAAGGAATGTGCCTTTCATTCGTTCAAAAAAGTCATGATGGAAATGAAGAAGCCGTATGATAACATGGAATTGGCCTCTTTCATGTCTATTTCGAAAGGTAGAATATTTTAATTATTTATTTGACTCATACGTAACCTCTCATGGTTATTTTTGTATTATTTTAAAATTTGACGTGGAATATGTATATTTTTTTATAAATAATTGAACAATGACAGAATGTTTTTTCTTGCATAGAACTGATAATATTCGAAAATTGAAATCGAGCAATGAAATTATTGCAGGATACATGGGCGAGTGTGGCTTGAGAGGTGGCTATGCAGAAATCATGAACATGGACCCCAAAGTGATGGCTATTTTGCTTAAATCAATTTCTGCTATGCTCTGTCCCACGACTTTGGGTCAGATTGCAATGGACGTTGTTGTGAATCCGCCGAAACCCGGGGAGCCTTCTTATGAGCAGTTCCATCAAGAGAAAACCCAGATTTTGAAATCTTTGGAGGAAAGATCTCGCCTCGTCGTTGATACTTTGAACAGCATAAAAGGATTCAAGGTGAGAAATTTGAAACATTTAGTTCAGTCAAAAAAAATTGGAATGTATACCATTTATGAAATAATTTTTTATTACAATACACTTTGTTTATATAGCTTTGCCTATTTCAGTCAGTAATATAAAAAAACTGTCAAGTTTTTAAGTAAGTAACTTTTATTTAAAATTTTTAATGTAATACTGTAAAACTACTTACTAAAATTTAACTGATAAAAATGTGTCTTATTTTTTATGAAAAATCTTTGTTCTTTTTATTTTCACTTTATATTCATATTCAAATAAAATTTTGTGAACATGCAATATTAAATTTAACCTCACTCTAATTTTTCCAAACAACAAATCGTTTCAGACAAATCCAGCAATGGGAGCGATGTACGTTTTCCCGCGGATATTGTTACCGGAAAAAGCCATTGAAGCTGCGAAAAAGGCTGGTCAGGAACCAGACGTTTTCTACGCATTCAAACTCCTCGAAAGCACCGGAATTTGCGTGATCCCCGGATCTGGTTTCGGTCAGTTGCCTGGTACTTATCATTTCAGAACGACAATATTGCCACAGAAAGAAAAAATTAAAACTATGTTAAGTGCTCTCAAAGATTTTCATGAAAAGTTCCTGAAAGAGTACAGTTAAACTGCGGATTTGATAATACGTTTACTTTTGATTTTTCACAAAACGCACTAAATGTTCAATGTACTTCATTTTGTTGTGAAAAACTAACATGTTCCAATCGTTGCTGGTGTTACAAATAGTTAATACGTAATGGTGAATCATCTTTTAATTGTACATATAGACCTGTGTTTTGTATAATAGCGTTGGTTGTTTCAGTAACATTTTGGGTAGAATCGTTTTTAGCAATGAAACAACTGAGTCTTTTAGTCAACATAGGTTTATTGCATTATATTTGTACGATGAGGATGATGCTGGCATTTTTTGAAATGTACATTTTATTTTTACTTGGTTCATTTGTTATTTTTCCTGTCCAAAACTTTGGGTATGCTGGAATTCATTTTCTATAATTGTACCATGACGAAAACCTATGTTTTTTAATAGTGAAGAATCGGTAACACGTTTTGAAATGGGAATAAAAAATATAATTAAATTCAAGCAGATTGGTGAGAATAAAAAAATAGAATTACATCAAGTTTTTATCCCCACTTCTCGAAAGAGCACATTCATTGTTTCAATTTTAAACTTTCATAATATTTTTGTAAAGAATTTCTCCTAACTCCGAAAATCCTTCGATGAGGTTTGGAAATAAATGACGACCCGAGACTCTGTTTAACTGAACTCCGAGATAAACTCCTCAAAAAAATTTGTTTCCGGCGTCACTTTCTATATGTATATATTTTGAGAGGTTTACTGATTTCTCATGTACTTTCATCTTCATTAAGATTTTTTAGCGTTTTCAAATATTCATATAAATTTCAAAACATTGGCGAAACAGCAGAGCCGAAATAACGCGTGATTCATCGCAACAAGTGCGATCAAGCTGCTCACTTGCAATGTGTCAAAATGACTGGTGGCTATTTCACATGCAAAACTGCGAATCCGAATAATCAACATCAGATTTTTCTCCTTATTTTCCATTATAAAGTCATAAAAAACGTTATGCATCAAGATCTTTTCAAATTTTTTCAATTTCTAAAGTCGTCCGACTTTCCCTACGATGATTTTTCAAAATGACTTCATCAAATATTTTTGAAAAATATTCAGAACTTTTAAATAAATTCGAGTAGCAGGAGGTTTCGGTTGATAAGTCTGCTGATTTTGCCGCAAGGTTTTTCATGGTTTTCCCTTGCGGGTCAATGGGCGGACAAAGAATATCCCAAGTCGACGTAAATATCAGGGTCAGTTTAGAGATGGTTATGTTTGGCCAATAGCGACATAAAGGAGGAGTACCCGGTTTGGGTGCAAAAAAATTTGGAAGTTTGGTCGCAGAATGAATTGGGAGAGAGGTGTCATAGCTTTCTAGGCCACGTAGGTCGAGTGCCGAGCCGAGAACCGAAAAAAAAGCATGGCCTGCGCAATGTGGTTTCTCGGTGTTCTTTCAGAAATAGTTAGTGACAATAAAGACATGTATCACTGTGTGACCTTCATAAATACAAAGAAACGAAACATGCCCTGGCGATAAAACATACACCAAACATACACCAGATCTGGTGTATGTTTGGTGTATAATGTTTTTCGCGGATTTTTTGCTTATATAGTCAAAATCAATGTTGAAATAAATAATGCGAAAAAGTACCCAAAAGTTATCGACCCTATTGGGGTTAATAGTTATTAAATAGTTATTAACACGAGGGACACCGAGGGTCATCTGCTCTATCACGAAATTCATCTGAGACGAAACGCTCTTTACGCCCGAAATACAAACATCATTTTCACAATCCCTTCATTGAATAGTCGATTTTCATCGCCTGTAAAGCGAGGTGAAAGAGACCGAAGGCAGCCGAGTAGACTTTGCATCACCGGCAGTAGCAGGATGAAAAGTAACCCGAGCATTTAACTGGTCGAGTAGTAGGATGAAAAGTAACCTCCGTATATGATTGGTCTAGAAGCGGAATGAAAAGTAACCTGGGTTGAAAGAGACATAATTATCTTAGACCCGCGATGTATTTTTTCTCCTTGGCTCACTTTTTCATAACCGCGATCGCTTTGTCCCTTTAACGCTATACATCGCGGACATCCACGAATGTTCTTTTACTATTACTAATATTTTTGCTGTTTGTGACTAGTTCAAGGGTTTGTATTGCTTTACAGGCTTACAAATCGAAAACTTAATTAAGGGATTATGAAAAATACCGTGCATCATTCGGGCTTCAGTCAAAAAATGCAACTTTCAGGTGAGTGCTTCCCTCGCTACCCTCGGGAAGCAAACTTCATCCTCGGTTGCATTTATTGATTTTCAGCCTTAGTAATGCAAATAGCTATTTTTGTCCCGAGAACATATAAAATGAGTATTTTCGGAAGCGTTTTGGGGCGTGATGGAGAATTTTCACTCTATCCTTTAAAAAGAGGGCGCAAAAGTACACTTTTCTTGCGCTAATAATAATAAAATTTTTAAAAATAATTGAATTCTTCCATTACACTCCAAAAACACGTCCGAGAAAACTCATTTTCGATGTTCGTGAGACAAAAAAGTTATTGTGTAATGGAATTCGGCAATTCCAAATATTTGGTTCATTATAATTTAACATTTAAAAGACACGTAGCGGAAGTTGCAAGAAAAAATCAAATACGCCCCATCCCGACCCTATCAATTATACGCAGGAGCATGAATAGTAAGATTCAAGAATTGAGGAGGGATGCCAGAAGAAAGACTGTACACCTGTAGGCTGTACACCTCCGTAAAAAGAAAAATCAAGCCCGGGGTCTCTTGAAAATTTTTTGAATTATAAGTTCTTAGAATATAAGTGTTAAAGTTCGAATAGAAAAATCGAATAAACGATAAATAAGAAAAATGCAGTTTTCGTCTATGTATAAAACTTTTATTAACTTCAAGAAGTAATATGGAATAGTGATTGTTAAATTGCACATGCTGCTCAAAATTTACATCAATGCTCGCTTCTGTCGAAAAAAATGAAAGGAAATAAAAAATTTTTTTCTAATAAATGCAACATATGCGCTGAGCTGGAGTATGCGGAAGCTGCGCGTTTATACTGGAGACAAGTAGGTAGAACATTTTTGTTTGTAGAGAAAAAGTAAAAAAAAAGTACATTACGTTCAATGTAATGTAACGTACTGCAATATGTTTGAAAATAATTCAGACTTTTTCATCATAATATAAATTACTGTTATAGAGTAGAGAAGAAACACATTTTATAGATTTAGAGGACAGTAAACGTTTAAAGAAAATTGTGTCAACAACAAGATGGGATCAGCGTTTTCAACATTTGAGAATATTGTTTCTTCCAAAAAAAAACCGCCATTCTCAAACATAGTATATTATGCTACAAGGGGCTAAGAGCAGTCTTTTTTTACCTGCGAGATTAATGTTCAATACAAGGTTTTCACGAGGGTGCAAGGCGCCCGAGTTAAAAACGAATATTGGAACATTATTTGAGCAAAAAAAAGACTGTTAGCCCCGCGTTGCATACGATATTTTTTTCCCTACTGCATGTTTCAGGGTGTTTTGTTTTGTCCCCGGAGCAACTCACTTATGAAATAGTCTCAAAAGTGGCTACTCCCTAGAGCGTAAAAGACTCCATAGGGGGTAAAAGACCACTTTTTAGCCCAAGTGTAAAAAAGACTACTTTTAGACCCGCTCTCCGGGGACAAAAAAACCCGAAAACATGCATGTAGGAAAAAAAATACTTTTGATGAAGGAAATAAAATGCTACAATCCAAATGGTGCAGTGTTTTCTGTAAAAAGAAAACGATTGATACAGGATTTATTACGAGATAACAATTTTGTCAGTTATATTTTAAGCATGTACGATTTTACCCATGAAACCCAAGTACTGCATTATAATGTATAATAACATGATGTACAGATACCAACTGTAGTTCATTATTGAAATTATTTTTCATGTTTCAGGCGCTAAAATCGTGATTTTTGCGACTGTTCGTAACGCGTAATCACGATTTTTGAGCCTTCAACATGAAAAGTTATGTTAGTACCTGCGAGCAATTGTCCGATATACATTTGAAGTTAAATACAATTGCCAAAAAAAAAAAAACAAATCATCCGCCAACTTGCCCCATCCCTGCTTAAAGGATTCGATTAAAAAAGATTAAGTAATCGGGTCTATTGGTTTTAATAAGAACTTTGGATTCGAAGTTTCCTATTTAAATCCTATTCCTGAATTGAATCAGGGTCAAGAAATTGATCTATTTCATTGAATCGGTGAATTACTTATCATTGCAATCTGATTTAATAATTCAAGAAGATCTTTTACAGTTTCGAATCGGGAATAAAACTTTTAAACGTTTTAATCGGTATTTCAACTATATTATTAGTATATGATGCAAAAGGATTTAATTGG
>JAPYZL010074533.1:0-10819 GCA_030522825.1 Platygaster orseoliae | reverse complement strand
TATGCGACTTTTGGGTCAATTCGCTTTCATTTCGGCGAAAGTATGGCTCAAAGTCGAGTGAATTTTCACATGTTACAGCATATGTTTTAATTTCTCCCACCCGCCCTTAAAATTTATTGCTTTGTTTTTTATTCAGAACATCAAAGTTTATTCCAACAATTTATTATACATGCTTTTCTTAAAAGAAAAGAAAAATTAATAATAAAGAAGGCAAATTAATGTTAGTGTTAATGTTAACTGCTGAAAAATAATTTAAAAATATTTAGTTAAAAAAAAAAGATTTTCAAAGATCAGAAAAATTATAATTTTTGTGTTTATAGTTATACGAACTTCATCCCTGCCTAAAAGCTTTTTTTCTTTGGAGAATTTTTGTAAGCTGCGTGTTATTTATTTGCGTAAAAGAATGTTTAATCTACAATTTTTCAAAAATGTCAATATCAAGTTCTTATCTCATTTCTAATTTTTGGTATTCATTACCTCGAAAAAACGACTACGATTTTCTCACATATCTTGACTGACTTTTTTTTAATTTTCTAATTTTAGTTGTATATTTCGAAACTGCGCAGCAAAGCGCGCCGGGTCAACTAGTTATTCATATTTCAGAAATTTTTGACAATGGAAGAATTTTTTTGAAATTCTTTAATATTTTGAAATGCAACCAACGTATTGAATTTTCCAGAATCGTTGACAATGTGCTATTTCTCAATGTTTCTTGATTTTTAGAAATTTTATAAATTCCTAATTCGATACGAGATACGACATACGGGTTTCTAAATTTTATTAAAAATTCCTCTATCTCAAAAATACTCAACGCTGTCTAATAATTCAAGATTTTCATTATTTATGAAAAGACTTTATGATACATAGTTCAAAGAAAATGACGATAAACATCTTTTTCAAAGTCCTCGGTATTTCCAAATTTTTTGAAATTTTAGAAATTTCAGGCATAATAATAAACTATTTGAATGCTTTCAACTACATAAAAATCAGTCCAACTTTTTATGATTGTTTAAAAATTGCTCGTAATTTTAGTGTTTTTCAAGTTTATCCAATTGTTTTAATTATTAAAAGAATAACATCATGTATGTTTTGGAGAAATATGATAACTAACACAATTTATACAGTATACAGACATTATCTGAAACTCTGCAAACGTTGAAAGATTCATATAAATTTTTATTATTCTGATGTTTCCATCTCTGAAAATTTAAACATTACATAATTCACCCCAAAAATTCCAAATCACTAAAAAAATGTTCTAACTTATTATGATTTATCGAATTTCTTCCACACTTCTAAAGTTAAAAGTGTAAAAAAAACAATCAGTTATTTACATTCCATCAAACCCTTCTAAAACAGAAAATAAATCTTCAAACATCCCTCTCAATATCTGGAAACTAAAAAAAAAACGCAAAACATATCATCTAATAGTCCATTAAACCCTTACTACCCATTATCAAGCTTAACGTTCGCAAACGTGAACCAGGAATTCAAATATTCGCCGCGATTCAATGAACCTGGATAAATTCTGCGTCCGCTGTTCAAGATTGCACACGCACTTACTCCGGTAGAGCAATTCGCTCGTGCAATTTCACAAACGTTTTTGCAAAGCAATTTCGGGTAATTTTTTTCCCCCCAGAGAACTTTGAATGTCATTCCTCGCAATTAAAAGCACTCAACAAACAACGAGCGAATGTAATCAAAGCGAGGGCAATGGTAGGTTGTACTTTTCGATTTGGTCGGCTACTTACTGAGTGCCCATCTAGGTTAAGACATAAATACCTGGCTTAGTTCAGGCAGCCAGAATTAAAGCGATAAATATACCTAAGACTGTGAATTTCGTCTCTGCGCCTGCAGAAAACTATCTCGACACTCGTCCAATCTTTGCTAAACGCTGCAGTTACGAATAAATTATACCAAGCCGCTCGAGAGTGCTCGCTAATGATTCCCTTTCGAATATATGCTCGAGTATGGATTGAATTGCCAAGCCAAGGGCTGACTTAAACCGCATCATTCCTCGTGGGAATTTCTACGTGTAAATTACGGGAACAAAGGCACACGTCAGGGGGGGGGGGTGAAAGGGAATCGCACTTCTTCAGAACTAGAAAAATAAAATTATAATCTCAAAGAAAAATTCCAAGTCTTCGAAACCATCTGCGTGTACATAACCCCGAAATTACGTATAAATCACGTTCTCCGAAAATCCATTTCTCGCTGCACAATACCCCGACTTACCGTTCTTTTCAACCGCGAAAAATTGGCCACTTGTGTCGACTCACCTACAACAAAAAGAGAAAAAGTTCGGGCATGAGTAAAAGAAAACGAGAGAATTTTCCGCCTATCGTTGAAAAATGCATCGTCAATCAGGTCGACAATGCCGGCGCTTTATTCACTCGGCTTTTCAATGTCCGAGAATAAAAGCAGGGCGAATTTGTGTTTCGATTGGTCGAAAAAGGGTCTCGGATTGGACTTTTGCAAGCCGAGAGAAATCGTTCGGACCGGTATCGATCGATGCTTTTTTTCGGTCTTTCGGAATCTTCGCCCCACGTCGGGAACAACTTTTAATTCGCGTGCTCCGTGCCAACCAATCTGTGTCGTGCGCACTCCTATTACTCCTGATAAGGAGCTAAAGTAATTTATTTACTGAGCTAGGGGGAATGCCATCACGCGACTTCGGCCGACCGTGGAAAAAGAGTTTTGCCGCTGTTTCATCAGTGCGAGGAAAGCAGTACACAAAAAAAAAATTTGGCCGTTATTTAATTTATCATCGATAACGATGATTAACTGTCATTATTTTGTTTCGGAATATGTTTTATTGAAACAAAATAAAACCGAAAAGTTTTTTTACGAAAAACTATTCACAAATATGTAAAACTGTGAAAATAACTCTAAACTCGCAATAAAGAAAATATCGATGAAATGCATGAATTCTCTCTGGCTCGTTGCAATGATTCATTATAAGCAACTGTTACACCTGCTGAAACAAGAATACGTGAGGGAACGCTGTTATGGAATAATACCTGCGGCATGCTCGATGCCACAAGAATGGAATTTTAGCGAAATCATAAACTTGATCAATGGATAAAACCGTTGCATAAACGTAATGAAATATCGAGAACGAAGCAATTAATACAGTGCGCTCGAGGAAACAATCGTTATTATGATATTACGAAGCTTTAGAATGAGCATCGGTAATTTCCTTCGAGAAAATCGAGTGCCTCTTGTAACTCTAATTTTCACGCGATGCTCAATTGAGTTAGTTCAAGTATAATTTATGAAGTGATCTCGAAGAAACAGAATTGAAACAAAATTACTTATCACTAATTTCTGACTCTTGTAAATTTGTTCATACTTAAACACGAAAAAAAAAGGATTTGCCATAGCAGCAAAAAAATGTGCTGTTTTAACACAATTTGATAGTACGAATTTTTTACAGCAGTGGCCTATTTTCTTGTTGGCCCGATAAATCTTTTTTGTTGCCAGAGTACAATCATTATACATACAATTTCATTGCATGTTAATAATTATTTTTCTCTTTTGCTATTTTAAATATATTTGAAGAATTATAATAATCACTGACTTGGATCATTAAAAAGGGAAAAAGTGATTTTATACATAATTAATGCATTAATGTTAGAGTGTCTTTCAGTAGAAAAGTTAAAAAAGAAAAGTTAGATCCACGCTCGAGTTATTCGAGCAGCATAAGTAGAACGACCTATATTTGAATTAAATCAACGCAGCTTCTTCAATAACTGATAATCAGATTCGTTTCGCTTCATCAATTGTGAGTCAAGGAGAGAACTGTTTTATCGCAATGAAGCACATGAAATCTCCTTCGAAAGTTCAGCGACGGCAGGTACTATTTTGTTCTCTGGCAGTCATCAATAGAAGGTAAAATTAAAACATTTTTATGCAAAGAATCATGTGAAAAAATGGACTGATAAGTTATTCGTGAAGAAACAAATCCAATTTAATGTTAATAATGAAAGAATCTCGTATACGAATAAATTGCGAATAAATAAGGAAAAAAAGCAAAATTATAAGAATTGTAAATCAAGTATATAAGATTGTGAAATGTTCAATTAAAAATTATTTGAAGTAGAAAGAATGGACGAAGAATTGTTGGAAAATCATTCAATTCGACGAATATTTGAAAAAATACAGGTTAACTGAACAATTGATGGCAAAAAATTGCTAACATTCCTTTGCCATATTTTACTTATTTATTTTCATTTGCATTTTGAGTTATCTTTTCTCCATACACCAAATTGTTTTTTTTTACCGGGGAAATAACATTTCTGTGACAAAGAAAACTGAAACTGATTCGAGACATTGAAAAACAATTCAGTTATTGTGCGTAGACCCATTTCAACCACAATGAGAAAAAAAATTAATAAATCAAACCAAACTATGTTATTTATTTTAAGTTAATAAAAAAATTGTTGTGTTTACGAATATGCAGGTAGTATGAAATTATTCATATCCATTTACTACTCAGAAGTAAAATAATTTGCTGTATCAGCAAAAAGATGGGCTTTGTTCTAAGTCAACTTCAAGGAACAAATTTTTTTTACCTTAACAAATCTTTTTTTTTTTCAATAAGGTAGAACGGGATTAAACAACCATTTTTGTGCTTGGCACTGTGTAAAAACTTTGTTCATCATAATAATATGAAAATCTCAATTGTTTTCGGTTCGTTGAACCCTTAGTTGCAAAACTCATAAAAAATTTTTTTTCAAATTCGCATTGTTTATCAGTTATTTGCATTTGAATAAAAAGTGTAAAATGGTTGTCTTACCCCACCAGGTGGGGTGAAATAACCGGACGTTCTTTTCAAATTGAAATTGACAAACCTTTCTGTTTTAAGGATTTTATTGTATCAGAATTTTACAAAAAGTTACAGAAGAACAAAATTAACTAGAAAAAATTTCTCTGGACCTTCATTGATCGTTGACGTAATTTACACACATGTAGACATTATTTTCATAGTTCGTAATCAGTAAAATTAAAAGAAAATTTTTCTTCCCACCAATATTAGAAAATGAAGATCAGTCTAATTTACCGAACAAAATTTTTCAATAGTTCCAATACATTTGTAAGTTTTTTGATTCATAAAAACAATATAAAGAATAAGATTAAGTTCAATCGAAAATTTTCAGTGAATTTTATTGGCATCCATTTCACTCAGTGCATCGAAACTGTCAAAACTAGTAACACGATCTTGCCAAGGTAAACTTTCGGCGCATTTATCAAGACATAGAATCAGATCTGAGATTTGTTTGTTTACGAGGGTCAATATTACCCAAGGATAAATCAAAACTTTACAGCCACGACAACGAGCTGCGAAATCGCGGTTTATGCGTTTTTACGCACACGAAGGAGAAGCCAGGGAGCGTAAAACAAACGGATCCACCCGAGACAGGGCGCGATATCTTTATCGGCACTTAAATGCACCCGTTGCCGGCTTTTTTTCTCGCGCCTCCTACCAAGAAAGCGCAACAAAGCGAAACCGATCCTGTATACAGAGCGTTTCGGGGACGGTAAAAATATGAATTTACAATGCGCCACGTTTTGCAATTTGAATCTTCACAAGGCGATCCATTTTTCACGAGGTTTTTTCCTCTTTGCTTTGATACATTCAAAGCACGAGATATCGTCCTCTATGGGGCGTCTAATATATATCCGAGCGTCTCGAAAAACGTGCCACTCGGCTTATAATGAGATATTTTTCGACCGCGGCCGAAAATCTTTAGCGATAAATTTTGTCGCGCGGACTTTTCGCGAGATATTTATCTCGGAGTTAATGTCACGTCGATATCTCGCTCGGTTTTTGGGATCTAAGTGGTAGGAGCATTCCGACATTAATTTCAAGCTAACTGGAACGAGATTTTTGGATCTTGGGGACGATTTATGAAGATCGCGGTTTTTCTGCTTGGTTTTGTTTATTTGGGTTTTATATATTTCGCTGATATTGAGGTTATTTATTGAATAAAGATGTTTCTTTTCTACTTTGAAAAGTGGTTCGCGTATGCTTTTTCGAATAAGATTAAGCTGTTGGTTTAGAATTCAAGAATAAGTTGTAATGTGTAGATGTAAGATGCAGGAAAGGCTCTGAATAGATCGTTTATAGTCATGAACGCAGAAGGAAATATCATAAGATTTAAAATAATCGATACAAGAATGTTGTAATATGTAATAAGATATAATTAAATATGTTGAAATACCGAAGATGATCCCTTGAAAACGATAATTGTATTTGACAAAAAAAAAAAATTAATAAGTTAATTTAAACAGTAAACATTCATAGAAAGAAGTATTTTCAGAAGATTGATGTGAATACAAACATTAATAATGAAGAATAATGTGAAATTATATAACTTGTGGTGAAAATGAGTACACACAATGTGTTATTTTTGAATATTATGTTCTTTAACAAAGTCCAACAGAAAAAAAAAGTAAAGTCAAAAGAGTTTGATCATTTTTGTATCGGAACCAGGGACATATCTGAAAAATTATCTCGGGAGGATTTTTAAAATTTTGAACTTGATGACTCTTTTTTGAAAGAGATTTGTCGGAAACGAAAAATTGATGACCTAATTTTTATTTTTAGATTTGCTATTTGTTATACAAAGAAACATTAAATCACCGGAAATTATTGACCTTTTCTTTTTGAGAAATTTAAGGACATTCCAAATTTCGGGGGGGGGGGGGGGTTTGGACCCACCAAACCATCCCCTTGGATCCGTCTTGGTAAAATGGTAATTAATGTTGATCCATCGGAAAAACCGTATATTAGACTGTTCCTCTGGGTGTGTGCTATGCTAGCTTAATTGTTAAGCTAGCCCCGCACTTGTGATTTTCGTAGATTTTTGAGAAAAAAATTTTTTATTTAGTGGAAATGGTGTTAATAAATAGTAATTGATTCTGATCCATCAGAAAAACATTAAATTAGACTGTTCCTCTGGGTGTGAGCTGTGCTAGCTTAATTGTTAAGCTAGCTACACACTTGTAATTTTCGTAGATTTTTGAGAGACAAATTTTTTTTTTGGCGGAAATGGTTATAATAAATAGTAACTAATTCTGATCCATCAGAAAAACATTAAATTAGACTGTTCTTCTGGGTGAGAGCTGTGCTAGCTTAATTGTTAAGCTAGCCCTACATTTGTGATTTTCGTAGATTTTTGAGAGAATAATATTTTTCTTCAGTGGAAATGGTGGTAATAAATAATAATTGATTCTGATCCATCCGAAAAACATTAAATTAGACTGTTCCTCTGGGTGTGTGCTATGCCAGCTTAATTGTTAAGCTAGCCCCGCATTTGTGATTTTCGCAGATTTTTGAGAGAAAATTTTTTTTTTAGTGGAAATGGTGGGAATAAATAGTAATCAATTCTGATCCATCAGAAAAACAATATATTAGACTGTTCCTCTGGGTGTGTGCTGTGCTAGCTTAATTGTTAAGCTAGCCTCGCACTTGTAATTTTCGCAGATTTTTTAGAGAATAATTTTTTTTTTGGCGGAAAATGTGATAATAAATAGTAATAAATTCTGATCTATCCGAAAAACATTAAATTAGACTGTTCCTTTGGGTGTGAGCTGTGCTATCTTTATTGTTAAGCTAGCCCCACACTTGTGATTTTCGTAGATTTTTGAGAGAATATTTTTTTTTTTTTACGGAAATGATGGTATTAAATAGTAATAAATTCTCATCCATCAGAAAAACATTAAATTAGAGTGTTCCTCTTGGTGTGAACTGTGCTAGCTTAGTTGTTAAGCTAGCCCTACACTTGTGATTTTCATAGATTTTTGAGAGAATAATTTTTTTTTGGCGGAAATGGTGGTAATAAATACTTATTAATTCTGATCCATCAGAAAAACATTAAATTTATACTGTTCCTCTGGGTGTGTGCTGTGCTAGCTTAATTGTTAAGGTAGCTCAGCAGTTGTGATTTCTCACGATTTTTGAGCGAGTAATTTTTTTTTTTTTGTTCGAAATGGTGGTTATCAATAGTAATTATTTCTGATCCATCAGAAATACCTTAAATTAGATTATTCCTCTAGGTCTGAGCTGTACTAGCTTAATTGATAAGCTAACACGGCACTTGTGATTTTTCACGATGTTTTAGCGATTAATTTTTTTTTTCTTGGTTGAAATGGTAGTAATAAATGGTAATTAATTCTGATCTATCAGAAAAACCTTAAAAAAGATTGTTCCTTTGGGTGTGAGCTGTGCTATCTTAATTGTTAAGCTAGCACAGCAGTTGTGATTTTTAACGATTTTTGATCGATGAATTTTTTTTTGGTGGAAATGGTGGTGATAAATGGTTAATAATTTCGATTCCAGATATCCAAGATATTTTTATGAAAATCATCATAATTTTATTATTTTAAATTATCATTATTATATTTTCAAGATATTTATCCAGGATTATTCGATTTACGATTTCTGGATCAAAAATGTCATCATCAAAATTTGTAAATGATTTTAAAATGGTAAGATTTTAATACAATAAATGTAGATTTTTCATGACAGATAATTTATTATGTCAAACTATACAGTTTAATTATTTGAATTTTTTTCCATTGAATATGCAACAATATTCCGGTCAGAATACAAGGCAGGAATTTGAAAAATTACCGATTATTACTATGATCAATTCAACAAATGGAAATTAAATTTAAAATTTGTAAATACGTCGAAAGCTTATGAAAATAAAATGAAAGGAAAAAAGGAGAAATCGCGTTTAAAATAATCTTCCTATGATCAAGAAAAATGGCTTTTAAGATCGATTTTCATTCGAAATAAATATTTATAATAAAACTATTTGCGATCTCTTAATTTGACGTGAAAATTTGAAAAATCACAATATTTTTGGCGTTAGTAGTAAAAATGATAAAAACGCGTGAACGAATAAAATTTACTGTATTTTTAGACAGCTACAAGTGGAAAAATTTTTTTCCATAAGCTAAAATTTTCGAATAGAAACCTTACTCTAATTGTTTAAGTTATTTGACAATAAAAAATTTTTGCTTGAATAATAAGAAAATGAAACACAAAACATTCTCAACGAGAGATTCCGTGACTTGTTCATTTAATTTAATAAAATAATGCAATAAATATTATTAAAAGAAATAATTCACAAACTGAAAAAATGTGAAATGTCATTTTGAATATTTGTGTTTACTCCAAAAATTAAAATCACGCATTTTTGTGCATAGCGATTTTTTTTTCATTATTAAATTCATAATGAATAATATTTTTTATCTTTTCATAACTGTCATTTCTTCCACTCTCATTTCTAAGTTAATTTGAAAAGAAAAATTGTCGTTGGAAATTAATGAGAAATGAGATTCAAAACGATCACTTTTCAATTATACAGAAGAAATTTCTTGGTTTCTCAAAAACAAAGAACATTCAAAATTCAAACAACATATTTTTTTTATACACCAAATATGAACTAGAACTTCGAAATTCATTAGAAACTATCAAACTACCCTAAAAACAATATTTTCAATCAATTTTGTGAGCTAAAACTATATTACGATAAAAAAACCAATAGAACATATGTGAACCATTGTTCAAATATTTTTTCAAATTTTCGTACTTATTACATGCATTGCTTTTTAGTCACACATCATTGGAATCCTGATTGAATGTCGACCATCGCGTGAAATGAAAACCAGGCCCTGCATTTTTTCCATGCATAATCTCCAACACTCTCGCCCGGCATCAATTTCCATCGGACAATGGCCGTTACACCTTCAAGTACCACGAGATATATCGAAGCGGTCTTTTAATTATTAGTTCATGAATGCCGAGAGAGGCAATATATTTCGCGCGTACACGAAGAACGCTCGTTCTGCAAGACGTGAATCTGCGTTTTGTGGTACTGCAAATCACACCGAGTTAATTTTTTAACGAAGACACTTTTCGCGCGGGTGGTGAATGATATTCGCGAGTTGGATTCACGTGATTTTTTATTTCGAGTTCTTCAATGTTATATAAGCTCACAAAAATATTTAATTTAAATTTTAAAAAAACGTTTCCATTATAGTTGTAAAAACATTCGATAGTCAATAATTCTTTTTCAATCCCATAATTAGGTCTCGATAAATCTCACGATTTCGAAGTTTCATTATACATATCTATTCACCTTTCACGATGCAAAATACGACAATTCAATGAAAATTTATACTCGAATTATTACAATGCTACACTGTTCAATGACGAAGGCGGTAATTTTCGAGAAGCATAAAAATTTGTATAAGCATACGTGAAACGCAAGAAACTTATTTCCCCATTGACGTATTTTTTGATCGACAGATCATAAATACAAATGAAGGCTTTCGTCCGGGTATGATATCACGCACCGTTTGTGTAGGTGTATCAGGTCATGATTCGAGTTCCATTGAATCCGTTCCAGTTGATAATCTGGGTTACCGATGTTGATTTATGAATTCTCAACAATCACTATTCTTTTTCTTGTTCCAATGGTCAACAGCTTCTGAGTATACTTTCAAATCGTAGTTTGGTTCAGGGATAACTTTACTATCTAAGTATAAGTTATGTCGATAAGGCTTATTGTACGTAATTCTAGACATCCCTATGTCCTGAATATCAGCAGTGTTGCCAGATTAAAGGTTTACCCACTAGATTTGGTGGGATATGCAAGGCTTTAGTGGGAAGTCTAGTGGGTAAGGAAATCTAGTGGTTTCGTTTAGTGGTTTGTGTCAATTGTGGCAAAAAGTATAAAAAACACTAGAACAGCCCGCTGTAAATCGATTTAAATTAAGTTGGATTGTTTTTTATGGCCAACAT
>JAPYZL010074521.1:0-31931 GCA_030522825.1 Platygaster orseoliae | reverse complement strand
GCATAGTCAAATCTCCAAATATGACTATTTTGTTAGTAACAACACGTGTTACTATTTCATATAGTAAAAATTTGACTAATTTGAGCTGAGAGAGTAAAATGACGCATCCGTCTAGCCTCAACCCACTTACATACATCACCCCCGATGTCTTTACCTTGACTCATCGTTGCCTCAACACTCCACTAACTTATCGCTCATCGCATAGAAAAGTGATTTGGTTTAATTGCCGGCTATTATTCCCCTTACTCTTTCCCAGGGATATTTCCATTTTATCCATCAAGAGAGATTGCCAGAGGAATGTTAGAAAATTATACTGCGCAGGTTTCACATTTCTGGAAAAAATCAGTTAAGATATATTCACAAAAGGTTTCAAAAATTTCATATTGTGTTGGGCAACGTGTAAAACGCCTGCGCAGGTCACGTGACGAGAGCAAAAAAAGATGGAAAAGTAGCTGAAGCTATTTTTTCGCTTTTTTGACCGAGTCATGTGACCTGCGCAGGCGTTTTACACATTGCCCTGATGGTGCTCTTCAAAACCTGTAAGGGAGCCCGTAACTTACGGTACCTTTTACGGATGTTTTGTGCAAAAAAAAACCGTAAAAGAATTCACTGGAAATGAGACATAAAAATGAAAAAATTTCAAATATGCATTTTATAAATTACTCCTAGCCATGTTATGCTCATAAAACTCGTTTTTTATCTCCATTGATTGGTAAGATTTTACGAAATTCAAAAATGTAAAAAATATGGGCAATTTTGGACCCTTTTGTATATGATTGAAAAGTTTTGGAATTTTGGAAATATCAGAAATATTACAATTTTTGACAACTTGGGAACTTTTAGAAATGTTGGAGGTAATGGCGTTTGGAGAAATTTGAAAATTTAAAGATTTTGTATTTCTAAAACTTTGAAATTTCATACACAAAAATGCTAAGAATTTTTGATACAATATTTATTTCTAAAACATTTCAGTTAGGTTACACAACAATAACAGCAAGATTCCAAAAATATATAATTGTTATTGAAGCTTTCCTGAAATAATTTGAAATTTTGAACATTTCCATAAAGTTTAAAAAATTTTTAAAGCTTTCAGATACTTTAATTCAATTTTCAATTTGAAGTACATTGAATATGTCACTAAATGAATTTCAACGATTTTGAAATTTTGAGATTTCTAAAATAATAGGAATTTATGAAAGTCTAAAAAAGTTGAAAAATTTTGGATTTCTAAGACTTCAAAGTTCATATTCTACTGATTTATAAATTTTTGATAAATATTGTAATTTTCTCCAATTATCAAAAATTAATTATTTCCCAATGTTCATTTTTTAAATTTTGAATTGCGATGTAAATTTAAAATTCAGAATAAGAACTTTGAAAATTCTTGAAATGATAAAATTTTCGAAAAACAAAAATTTTTTGAAATTTTCGGATTCTGAAACTTTTAAATCAAATTTCTAAATTTTCGATGAGTTTTCAATTTTTTTTATTGAGAATCGATAATAAACTGTTAATTTTTATTTTTGAAGTTTTTTATTCAATTTTTTATTCAAAATATCAAAATAAAAACTCGAGAAATTTCAGAAATTTTGGAATCAATGGAATTTTTAGAAATTTAAAAACTTCAAGGTTTTGGATTTCTTAAATTTTTAAACCCCAGAAACGAAAATGTTGAGAATTTTTGACATCTTGAAGAATTTTGAAAATAATAATACTTCGGAAATCCTCTCTTACAGTTTTCAATTTCTCAAACCTTGAATTTCGAACAAGTTGAAAATTTCACGAAAATCTCAACAATTTTCGCAAATTCTCAATAATTTTTTATCTTTCCCGATATCTTCAATTTCAAATCTGAAATACATTAAAAATGTCAGTAAATAATAACTATTTTAAAACTTGAAAAAAAAGTGACTTTTTCAAACTTCCAAGATATTCAGAAACTTCTAAAGCACTTCTCAAGACGTCGTATTTGAAATTCTAAGACACTTCAGAGTGTCTCATTCAGAGTTCTTATACACTCTCATATCCAAAACACTCATCGAAGTGTCTTATTCTAATTTCTAAGACACTTGAATGTGTCATATTCGGAATTCCAAGACACTTGCTAACGTCTAAGACACTTCTTGGAGTTTCTTTATTAGAGTTATGAAGACATTTTTCGAAGTCTCATTGACACTTTAGAAAGTGCATCATTTGAAATTTGAAAACCTTCCAAAATATCTCTTTCAAAATTCTTAGACACTCTCAAATGTCCAAGACACATCTCAAGAAGTCTTATTTGAAATTCTAAGACACGTCAGAGTGTCTTTTACGGAGTTGTTAGACTCTCTCGAATATCTTAGACACTCCTTAAAGTGTCTTATTTGATATTCTAAGACACTTTAATGTATCTTATTCGGAATTCTAAGACTCTTTAAAAGTTTTTTATTAAAATTCCAAGACACTTTAAAACGTCTAAGACACTTCTCGAAGTCTCTGAAACACTTTAGAAAAATCCTTGTTCTGAATTTGAAGACATTTCAAAGTATTTGTTCAGGAATTCTAAGACACTCTTAAATGTCTTAATCTTTTATCAAGTGTCTTTTTCAAACTTCCAAGATATTCAGAAACTTCTAAAGCACTTCTCAAGATGTCGTATTTGAAATTCTAAGACACTTCAGAATGTCTCATTCGGAGTTGTTATACACTCTCTAATATCCAAAACACTCATTGAAGTTTCTTATTTTAATTTCTAAGACACTTGTTAACGTCTAAGACACTTCTTGGAGTGTCTTATTAACCTATGAAGACACTTTTTGAAGTCTCTATGACACTTTAGAAAGTGCCTCATTTGAAATTTGGAAACCTTTTGAAATATCTTTCAAAATTCTTAGACACTCTCAAATGTCCAAGACACTTTTCAAGAAGCATTATTTGAAATTCTAAGACACGTCGAAGTGTCTTGTACGGAATTTTTAGACTCTCTCAAATATCTTAGACACTCCTTCAAGTGTCTTATTTGATATTCTAAGACACTTCAATGTATCTTATTCGGAATCCTGAGACTCTTTTGAATTTACAAGACACTTTAAAAGTGGTTTATTCAAATTCCAAGACACTTTAAAACGTCTCAGACACTTCTCGTAGTCTCTGAAACACTTTATAAAGTTCCTCATTCTGAATTTAAAGACCTTTCAAAGTATCTTTCAGGAATTCTAAGACACTTTTAACTTGTATGAGTGTCTTTTTCAAAATCAAGATGTTCAGAAATGTCCAAGACACTTCTAGAATGTTCTATTTCAAATATAAAGACACTTTTGAGAGTCTCTTGTAATTGTACTGTAACATTGTAGGTATATTGTAAATTCATTACTATCAATATTGCAATAACATCGTCAATTCTATTGTAACAATAAGATACGTAAAAATAATACGTCGTATTCGCACATTCATATCAAAATTGTCTTTTTTTCTAGGTCAATGCTTTTGACTGTTTATAAAATTTATTCAAAAAATCGAAAAATTCTTTCGTCTTCGCCAAAATCACTCTTCACTACAAGTATACTACTTTTTCTACATATTCAGCAAAATAGGACCATTTGCTAATTTTTTTTTTTTTTGAGGGGGAGGGTGTTTCTTGTATTTAAAGATTTTGCATAATTTTCTGATCGTCTTCCTCAGACGACATACCCTACATCTGGACATCCGGTCGTCTCTGCGACTTCAAGGGATGCGAAAACCGTCGTGACCTCGAGCCCAAGGCCATCTTCGGGTGGTTCTGGTCGGCGAATCGCGAGAAGATCGCGCCCACGAACCAACCACCCCAAGGCTGGACCTTCAACGCCTGGTCGCAGACGGGTCACAAGAAAGTTCGACAACCTGACAACGCCGAATTCGACATCAACGGCACCAACGAAGCTTGCATGGCCGTGCTGAACAACGTGTACAACGACGGCATCGCCTGGCACGACGTCGCTTGCTACCACGAGAAACCCTTCATCTGCGAAGACTCGGACGAGCTCTTGAACTACGTCGCCAACACCAATCGCGGAATTCGACTTTGAGCGACTTTTCACGCTGTTTTCCTAAACCGTCACTCAGTTTTAATAACTATCCTATTGTAGCGACAGAAAAACACAAGATGTTCGCGCTCTTGCATTTATTTTTCCAAGTTAGACGAAAGATGCGCGGTTAAATTTCTTCGTTCGCAGTTGCCAATTACGCCAAACGTGTTTCACAGTTTTTTTTACTTTTTATTGTTACAGAGTTCGATAATTTTAATATGTACATGTATTTATTGATAACGAAGTTGCCAGTTCGTCTTCGTATGGTTGTCTGAATAAAATACATTGCAGACAAATAAATGTGGTTGGTTTTTTTTATTCCCCAGTGCTGGTGCTCGGACCTGGATTTTGCCATTCTTCGTCGGATGTTTGGGCAGCGTTTTTCGAAGAGGCTTTTTTTCTTGCGGCTTTCGGTTTAACGTACCGTCTTTTATCGAAGGTCGCTCTTTTTTTCGCTGGCAGTTTTGTCGGGTCTGGAAAAATGATTGAGATTATGATTTTCGGTCTTTTTCCCGAATATCAATTTTCCCGAAAGTATTTTTCCCCGAACGTATTATTTTCCGAATTTCAGTTGGAATTTCACTTTTATTTCAATTGTAAACATTTATGAATTTCATAAGAAGTCTTCAATAAAAAGTGTCATGGTAAAAATTTTAAATTAAAAAATTGTAATTTTTTTTAATTCATAATTCAATTTTATATTTATTCAAAAAGTCAATTTTCAAATTAAATTTATTTATTACAAATTTTTACTACGATTTTGATATTTAAAAATTTATATTTACGTGAGTAACTAAACTTTTGTACATGATTTTTTTTTACTTTTCAACTTTTCAAAATTTACACAAATCGACATATATCAAGTACAAAAAAATTTTTTAGTTCGGATTTCATATTTATAACATGTATGAAAAATTAAAATCAAACTTAATATATTTTTTAAAAAAATCAATGGTGTCATTAATAAAAAATTGAACTCACAATCTTCTGGAACATTCAAAATTTTTCGCAACACATTTCGAACTTGTTTATTCAAAATTTCTCTGCATCGATCGTCAAAACCTTTCGGCATCCAGCCATATTTTTCGTGACACTTCAATTCTGGACTTGGATCCGGAAGTTTATCCAACATTTCCTGAATTTCCGGAACTTTTACATCGATGTACTGAAATAATAAAAGTTATTCAAAATTAAAGATTCTCGTTTCAATCATAAATGGAAGAATACTTTTTTGTCAATCACATAAAATATAATTATCATCAATGATACATAATTTATATAAATGAAATAACTTTTGTAATTATTATACAAAAGTTAATTACAATTAATAATAATAAAATTATGACACATTCAATTATACAAATACATTCAAAAATAAATAATATTCAATACACGTCAAATACATTCAAAAATAAATAATATTCAATACACGTAATACAACCAACTAATATAAAAAGAATGTTTCTTAATGAGATTTTTTATTAAGAGCACACTTGAAAAACTAAAAATAATCATTTTTAATGATTTTAATATTTCAATTATTTCAATATTTAATTATCATTAGATACATTTACTATTTTCATATTATTTAATATATTTAATATATATAAAATATATATTTATATTTATTATATTGAATATATATATAATATTTAACTATTTCAATATTCCATACTTATTTTAATATTTGATAAAACAATCAATAAATCCATCACGATTAGAAAAAAATGGGAAATAATTATAAAAAAAGACTTACCTGGTAAAACATTTGCCTGGAAGGGGGGACCATTCCCTCTCGATACACGTAAACATTCTCTTTTAATTGCTTAGCCCTTTTTTCAGAAAGTTTGTCTGTGCTTGGGTTTTGGGTTATAACCATTGGTTTTGCCTTTCCAGACGGGGTATTTTTGTACGGCAAACTGTACTCTGCATAATTTCTTTTGCATTTCACAGATGACTGTAATCCATCTAAAAAAAAAAAAAAAAACTTTTTCCATACAATTAATGTTTTTAAATTTAAATTTATTACTTGAGTTTAGGTTATAAAAATTGAATTTTTCTTAATGATAAATTTTATGGTTTATATATATAACCGATAAAAAATTTAATTAAAAGAGTTTTGGTATCAGTAATGAAAATTTTGAAACATATTTTTCTTAATAATTTCACATTTAGTAATTTGAATTCAAAGTTTCTGATCACATAATAATATTTCAGTAAATTTTACGTATATCAAAAATTATTGGAAAAATTATTAGTGAATAATCGAAAACATAAATAAAAGTGTATTTATTATTATTGAAAGTTTCCAAGTAAATAAAAAAAATCATGGTAAAATAAGACTCAAAATGACTCAAAATAAAAAATAAGTATTTTTTATGAACATAACATGAACTTTTCAGTATAATTTCTTAATTCAAACTTTTTCAAAAACATAACTTATTTACATACCTTGAAATTTTATTTTTTTCAATTCGAAATTCTCAGTGATAAGATAATATTTATACAAACATTAACGATTCTCAGTCAATTTTTCAAAAATAAAAAATTACTGTAAAAATAATCAATAAAAAACTAAAAAATCGACTGGAAATAAATAAAAAAGTATGTATCATTATAACAATTTCCCTAGTTTATAAAATGAATCTCCTTAAAATGAGACTCGATATGACTCAAAATACTTTATTTTTGTTTCCAGGGCCCAAAAAATTATATTATCAATAATAAAAATTCTGAAATAAATGCAAAGATTATTATAAATTCTAAGTTAATTTTTTATAAAGAAAAAGTTATCTGTAAAAAATCAAATGGAAATATATAAACATCTGTATCATTATTGGAATTTTGTTATTTTAATTTTATCATTATTGAAATTATTAAAATATTAATTATTATTGTAGAATAGTAATTTTTATTGTATAATAGTAACATATTAATAATGGAATTATTATTAAATTTTATCATCATCCAAATTATTGAAATTATTGATATTTTCTTGTTAATAAAATGAGACTCGAAATGACTCAAAATACTTTATTTTTTGATTCCAGGATCCAAAAAATTATAATATCAGTAGTGAAAATTCTGAAATAAGATAAGATTTATAGAAACATCATTATTAACTCTTAGTTAATTTTTTATAAATGAAAAATTTTCAGTACAAAATCAACTGGAAGTAAATAAAAACGTCTGTATCATTATAGAAATTTTCCTCGTTATTAAATTAAACTCGAAATAACTCAAAATATTTTATTTTTGATTCCAGAGTCTAATAAACTATATTATCAGTAATCAAAATTCTGAAATAAATGCACATATTATTATCAACTTTCAGTTAATTTTTTCATAAATAGAATATTTTTATTATAATATTTATTATTATTTATTATTTATAATATTTATTAATATAATTAATATATTAATTAATATAATATATATATATATTATAATTATTTATATATTATATTATAAATTATATATATAATATAATATATATATTATACATATAATATAATATGTATAATAGAATAATATTAATAATATATAATTCATAATTATATATTAATTATATTATATTATATTATATATATATATATATATATAATTATATAATTAAATTAATATAATTAATATATTATATTAATTAATGCAATTAATATATTTATTAATATAATATTATTATTAAAATATTTTTATTTTCAGTAAAAAATCAAATTGAAATACATAAAAACGTCTGTATCGTTATTTATATTTCCCTCTTAAATAAAATGAGTATCTGCAAAATAAGACTCCAAATGACTGATTATACCTTATTTTTTATTCCAGCGTCCAAAAAATTATATTATTAATAATCAAAATTCTGAAGTAAATTCAAATATTATCAATTCTCAGTTATTTTTTTTTTTTAATAAAAAATTATTAGAAAAAAATCAAATGGAAATACTAAAAAACGTCTATATCATTATAGAAATTTCCCTCGTTAATAAAATGAGACTTCAAATGACTCCAAATACATAATTTTTTATTTCGGGGCCCAACAAATTATATTATCAGTAATGAAAATTCTGAAACAAGATAATATTCATGTAAACATTATTGATAATTCTCAGTTAATTTTGAGTGAATAAAAAATGTTATCAGTACAAAATCGACTGAAAATAAATAAAAAAGTCTGCATTATAGAAATTTCTGTTGTTAATCAAATGTGTATCTGTAAAATGAGACTGGAAATAATTAAAAATACTTCATTTTTATTCTAGGTCCCAAAAAATTATATCATAAATAATAAAAATTCTGCAATAAATGCAAAAATTATTATCAATTCTCAATTACTTCTTTATAAATGAAAAATTATCAGTAAAAAATCAAAAGGAAATAAATAAAAATGTCTGTATCATAAAATTTTCCCTCGTCCATAAAATGAGTATCTGTAAAATGATACTCGAAATGACTTAAAATACTTTATTATTGATTTCAGAATCCAAAAAATTATATTAGCAGTAATAAAAATTCTGAAATGAATGCAAATATTATTATCAATTCTCAATTAATTTTTTTTATAAATGAAAAATTATCAGTAAAAAATCAACTGCAAATAAATGAAAACGTCTGTATCATTATAGAAATTTTTTCGTTAATAAAATGAGACTCCAAGTGACTCAAAATACATAATTTTTGGTTCCAGGGTATAAAAAATTGTATCAGTAACGAAAATTCTGAAATAAGATAATATTCATGCAAACATAATTATCAATTCTCAGTTAATTTTTTTTTAATTAAAAAATTATCAGTAAAAAATCAACTGGAAATAAATAAAAACGTTTGTATCATTAGATAAATTTTTCTCGTTAATAAAATAAGTATCTGTAAAATGAGACTCGAAATTTTTCAAAATACTTTTTTTTTATTCCAGGATCCAAAAAATTATATTATCAGTAATGAAAATTCTGAAATAATTGCAAACATAATTATTAATTCTCAGTTAGTTTTTTATGAATAAAAATTATCCGTAAAAAATTTACTGTAAATAAATAAAAACGTCTGTATTATTATAGAAAATTCCCTCGTTAATAAAATGACACTCAAAGTTACTCAAAATATATAATTTTTTATTCCAGGGTCCAAAAAGTTATATTCTCAGTAATGAAAATTCTGAAATAAGATAGTATTATCAATTTCCAATCTAATTTATATCTAATTATCATTATTATAATATTATATTTTTATATTATTTTATAATATAATATTTTCATAATATTTTATATATTATTATTATTTTACTATATTATATTATAATTGTATATTATTATAATTTTAATTATTATAATAACTATCATCAATTCCCAGTCTATTTTGTATACACCAAAAAATTGATTTTTTAATTTATTAAACAATTTTAAGAAACAATATAATAATATTTTCATAGAATAATTAATTTTAAAATCAATTAAACAAACATTTTTACCAAAAAACACTGAAAACAAATAAAAACGTTTTCATCATTCTTCAAATTTCCCCAGTAAATAAAAAAAACCACTATAAAATAAGACTCCAAAACCACCCAAAATAAAAAATACTTTCCAACCCCAATTTCCAAAAAATCCACTCACGCATAGCTTTGAGTCGATAATCCAACGTCTGGTAAATCCTCGTTAACGGGTCCTTTCTAGGATCGAACCCCAACTTGACCCACATTATTCTCCAAGGTCCGTTCGCGAAATAATACGCCACCGACGGAAGCAAAACCCTTATTTGCTCGGGCGTGAATCTCGTTTGATAAATAATAGCGTTCTTCGCCCAAATCGGCCTCTCCTCGAACAACTTTTTGATTTTCTCCAAATGAATCGCTTGAAGAAACTTGATCCTCATCGCGGTTGCTATGCCTTTCGGGGGTTTCTCAGGTACGGTTTTGTCCTTGAAATACGCCACGTTGGAGAGGCCAGCGCGACGTTTTCTCGTTTTCCCTATCACGTTTTTCGGTACTCCATCGGTCGAGTCTGTCTTTGGAACGTATTGTTGAATACTGTCCATTCGACTGAAAGCAGCGGGTGGCAAAAAATATGGAACTTCTTCGTGGAGCCACGAGGCTGGTGGAATTCCGATTGGGAACAAAGATTCGTAAATGCACTTGTTGGTTTCTGGATCGTCGTCTTTTGGAACGCAAGGCAAATGCTGGAAATCGCACAATCCTACAAAAAAAAAAACATAAAAAATGAGTTATGGAGTAAAAATTACTTTGAAATTAATAAAAAAAATTAATAAAGTTATTGAATATTAATTTACTAGCTGTAATTGAATACTTACGAATAATTAATAGAAAAATAATTAAAATTTGTAGTTCTAATAAAAGTAAATTTGATAAATGACACGCTGAGAACAAAAAACCAACTCAGACCATGTATTTTAAATGAGCTGAGTTGGTTTTTTGCTCTCAGCGTGTCAAATAGTCTATTACATATCTAGTTTCTCATTATTTTTTAACTCGGTATTTACAATATTTTCATCATTATTGTCTTAATGGCAAACATTGTCTAACTTAATATAAACAATCAAAGTTCATTTTTTATTATCAAAATATTATTTTTCTAAATTAATTTTATTGATTTGTATTTTCAATTTTTTTTATATTATGATAATATATAATTTTTATCATTATAATATTATAATAATATTAATCAATACATTATATATATATATATATATATATATATAGAATAATATAATAATGTAAAAAAAATTAGAATATAATTTATTAAATAATTATTTTCATAAATAACCTATTTTTTTTATGTAGTTATAAAGAGAGTAAATTCATTATTTATTAACACTGTAGTTACAATATTTTCATTATTGATGTATTAATAGCAAACATTGTCTAATTTTAATATAAACAATTTAAGATTCAAGTAGATGATAAAAGATAAAAATGAATTCATATTTTTCAAAATAAAACTTTGATTTATATAATTGAAAAATAATCGAAACTTGTAGTTCTGATGAGAGTGTGTTTGATTAGTAGTCTATGAAATTTCTAATTTTTTTATTATTTATTAACACTGTATTTACAATATTTTCATCATTATTGTCTGAATGGCAAACATTGTCTGAATTAATATAAACAATTTAGGTTTCTTTTTTATAAAAAATAATTATTTTTATAAATTAATTTTAATGATTTTTATTTTGAATTGTTTTTAAATAATGATAAAAAAATAATATAATAACATATATAATATATAATTTTTATTAAGGGGGGCGGGGGGTAAGGTATAACTTGAAATAAAAAACACTTTTTTCGCTGATTTCTTACGGAGATACAGCTCAAGAAACATTATTCAAACTTTTTTTAAATTATAAAGCATCATCTAGAGAATATTTTGTCAAATTTTTGTAATTATACATTGAAAAATAAGCCGGTGACAGAGAGTTTCCCAAAACGTCTTTTTGAAAACACGTTACGTAATTACCGTAAATCAAAAAAGTTGGTCAATTTACTTGAAGTAAGAGTTAATTCCCCCCCCCCCCGGTCATTAGAAAGTTATCATTTTCGTTTTTATACCAAGAAAGTATGTTCCAAGTTTGAAAAGAATCGGTTGAGTAGATTTTGCAGAATCGTGTTCACGGACTCAAAAAATTGGTTTTCAGAAAAACGTGTTAATAGTTTGTTTATTTCTCAAAAAATTTGAAAAAAACATTTTTCGTGACTTACACTGAATCATCAATTGATTTGAAATTGTGACACAACATTTTCGAAACGCTAAACTTCAAGAAAACGTAAAACAAGAAAATCGATTTTCTAAATCTCCTAATCCCTTACGCCCCCGCCTCTTAATATAATATATTAATGTAAATAATGAATATGTAATAAATAAAGAATAATATAATAATAAAATTTCAAGAATCGACCACTCAGAGCAAATAAAAACCAAACCACTACTTTAACTCGTAGTTTATTTCTTTACATAGCTTTAATATACTAATTTAAGAAAAAACAACAATATAATTCATTAAATAATTAATTTCATAAATTTGTTATTCTTTTACATAAAAAAATGTAGTTTTAAAGAGAATAAATTCGATGAATAGTCCATTCTATTTCTAATTTTTCATTATTTATTAATATCGTATTTACATTATTTTCATCATTATTGTCTTAATGGCAAACATTGTCTCACTTAATATAAACAATCTAAGTTTATTTTTCATCAAGAAAAAAATTATTTTTATAAATTAATTTTGATGATGTCTATTTTTAATTTATTATTAAATAATGATGATGTATAATAATATAATAACATATATAATATATGATTTTTATTATTATAATATGATAATAATAATAATAATAATAATAATAATAATAATAAATATAGAATATATATAGAATAATACAAAAATATAAGAAAAAATAATAATATAATTCATTTAATATCTATTTTCAGAAATTATTATTTTTTTTTTTTATGAAAAAAATGTAGCTGTAATGAGAGTATAAATTCCATAGTCTATTAAATTCCTTATTTTTTTTTATTTATTAACACTGTAGTTAAAATATTTTCATCATTAATGTCTTAATGGCAAACATTGTCTGATATTAATATAAACAATCTAAGATTCAAGTGGATAATATAAGATAAAAAAAAATTTATATTTTTAAAAATAACACTTTGATTCATATAATTGAAAAATAATTGAAATACGTAGTTTCAATGATATAGTTAATTGGATAAATATTATATTAAATAACTAATTTTTCATTATTAAGCAACAGACAACTTACAATATTTTGATTATTATTGTCTGAATGGCAAACATTGTCTAACTTGATATAAACAAACTAAGTTTCAAAGGGGTAATAGTGGACAAATGAATATTTATATTTCCAAAAATAAAATTTTGATTTATATAATTGAAAAATAATTAAAATTTTCATTTTCCATAAGAGTAAATTCGATGAATCGTCTATCAAATTTCTAATTTTTAATTATTTAGTAACAATGTATTTGAAATATTTTTGTTTTTATTGTCTTAATGGCAAACATTGTCTAACTTAATATAAACAATCTAAGTTTCAAACGGGTAATAACAAACAAAAGAATATTTATATTGTGCATGTCCATTTTGTATTAATCAGTATTTTCAATAAGATCGTATTCCTTTGAGTTTACAAATTAAATGTCATCTATTTTTCCTTTCATATTAATTGTGATTTTTGTTTTTGAAGATTGTGTTTTTGTATAGCAATATCTGTTACTAAAAAAATAAAATCTTATCGAATTTGATGATTTCTTTTACTTTTGAAATAAAATTCATTTGTTGGTCTTATGGTGTAGTATTATTTTTAAAATCTTTCATATACAAGTTAGAAAAATAATTAAAAAACAAAATTTAAAATATTAGGAAAGATGAAAACTTTTTGTAATTTAGTGAGATTTTGTGATTTTTTGTGAATAATTTTTTAATTTTGTGACTATATTATTGTTAATTTTGTGATTTAAATTTTGGTTGTGATTTTTGATTTTGTCACTTCAAAAGTTCGTGAAATTTCATGACTTTTTGTGATATTGTGATTATGTGCCTTTTTTGATTTGTGCCTTAACATAATTAATAACTGTGCAAAATTTCAGGTTTCGTGCAGTAATTTTCAAGTTATTAGACATACAGACATTCACATTTATATACATGGATTATATAATATATAAATAATATGATAAAATTTATTTATTAATAATTAAAAAAAATAATAATAATAAGTTGTGTGGCAAAAAATACACCCTGAAGATTTTAGAGTTAAAAAAAATTGGAGAAACCCAAAAAAATAAAATATTATCCATAATAATTACACACCTTGGAACCTGAATTCAGTATCGATTTTTCCCAAAACTTTGATTTCACAAATTTCGTTTTCTTGCGTGTTCGCATAATCGTTCTCAACAGGTATCGATTCGTTTTGACTGTTATGAACTTCTTGCTTCAGATTTATTCTTTCCATCGCTGTATCCATCGAAATGTCATGATTATTTGTCGATGAGTTGGTTTCCACGTTCATTGAAGAAACATTCATTTCATTATTCCTGTGTTTTTTTACTCGTACGCGCAATAAAAATCCGCAAGTTGTGTTTTTGTCACCACATGCTGGTTTATTGTAGCCATTATTAGGGTGAAAACGAAGCTCTAATCTTCGAGTTTTTGCTTCGACTGCCTGGAAGAGTTTTCAAAATAATGCAATTTATGATTTTTTGAAAATTTTTTTTCAAATTCCTCAATTTGTTTAACTATTTGTTTTTTCTTGGAAGTGATTGAATTGATTTTAAATATTGAAATTTACATATAATAAATTAATAATATTGGAAGAATTAAGGAACGAAAAATAACACATTTTATATTAAAAAAAAAAAAAATTTTGTGAATATTTTTATACAAATAAAATACAGGATTTTAAAATAAGAACTGTATCTAGGAAATAAAATTTTGATTCTTAAATAAAATAAGTGAATTTGATTAGATAAAGGAAATTTATTATTTACTGACTTGTGAAATTGCGTTGAGACCACCAAGCTTATTAATCGCATTTTCTTCATTGACAACGTTTGCTGGAAATTTTACAGAAATTAATTTTTTCACTGAATCTTCGTCTGAATCATCAGATTCTTCTTCTCCATCTTCTTGATCCTGTAATACACAAAAAATGCAAAATTTAGTTGAGAAATGGAGCTGAAAATAATTAATTTTGAGTTTTTTCAAAATATACCTAGAAAACTTTAATATTTCAAAATGAGGAATCTCCAAAGTTCAATTTTGTAATATAAATTTGTATAACTTTTTATTTATGAATTTCAACTTATAAATTGAATAATTAGTTTTCTTATTTATAGTTTTTGAAAAGTATCTTTCAATCTTTTTAAAATTCAGAATTTATTCAGTTAAATTTTTTTTCATTTCTTAGTTCGAAATTTCGAATAATCGGATTTTTTAATTTTTTTTTTAATCCTGTAATATACAAAAAATGTTAAATTTAATTAAGAAATGGAGCTGAAGATAATTATTTTTGAATTTTTTCAAAATATACCTAGAAAGCCTCAATATTTCAAAATAAGGAATCTTCAAAGCCAAGTTTTGTAATATAAATTAATAATTGTTTATTTATAATTTTCAACTTTTAAATTGAATAATCGGGTTTCTAATTTATAGTTTTTGAATGAAGTTAAAAAACCTTTGAATTGTTCAAAAATTCAAAATTTATTTAATGAAATTTTTTACAATTTATTTATTTGAAATTTTGAATTATTAGATTTTATTTTTCTTGATCCTGTAATATACAAAAAATGCAAAATTTAGCTAAGAAATGGAGGCAAAAATAATTATTTTTGAATTTTTTCAAAATATATTCAGAAAAACTTGATATTTCAAAATAAGAAATCTTCATAGACAAATTTTGTAATATAAATTAATATAACTTTTTATTTATAATTTGAACTCATAAATTGAATAATTAGTTTTCTAATTAATAGTTTTTGAATTAAGTGAAAAAACGTTTCAAGCTTCTGAAAATTACGAATGTATTCAGTTAAATTTTTTTATACTTTATTTATTAAAAATTTTAAATCAGATTTTTTTATTTTTCTTGATCCTGTAATATACAAAAAATGCCAAATTAAATTAAAAGTGGAGCTAAAAATAATTATTTTCGAACTTTTTCAAAATTTACCCAGAAAACTTGAATGTTTCAAAATAAGGAAGTCCCAAGGCAAATTTTATAATATCAATTTATATAACTTTTTATTTATAATTTTCTACTTATAAATATAAGTTCATATAAAGAAAATTTTAATGATAAATTTTATTAATATAATACTTCAAAATTAGGAATCTTCAAAGCCAAATTTTGTAATATAAATTAATATCACTTTTTATTAAGAATTTTTAAATTATAAATTGAATTAATAGTTTCCTGATTTATTGTTTGGAAAATAAATTAAAGAACCTTTTGATCTTTTAAAAATTCAGAATTAATTCAGATAAATTTTTTTATAATTTATTTTTTCTAAATTTTGATTCATCGGATTATTAAAATTTTTCCTAATCCTATAATTTACAGAAAATGCAAAATTTAGCTGAGAAATGGAGCCGAAAATAATTATTTTTAAATTTTTTAAAAAATATACCTATAAAACTTTAATATTTCAAAATAAGAAATCTCCAAAGTCAAATTTTGTAATATAAATCATTTTAACTTTTTATGTATAATTTTTAACTTATAAATTGAATAAATTAGTTTTCTGAATGATAGTTTTTGAATTAAGTTAAAGAACGTTTAAATCTCTTGAAAATTAGGAATTTATTCTGTTAAGTTTTTTTATAATTTATTTATACGAAATTTTGAATTATCGGACTTTTTTTTTATTTTTAATCCTCTAATATACAAAAAATGCAAATTTTAGTTAAAAAATAGAACTGAAAATAATTAATTTTGAATTTTTTCAAAACATACCCTTAGAAATCTTTAAAGCCAAATTTTGTAAAATAAAATTATATAACTTTTTTTATATTTTTCAACTTATAAATTAAATAATTTGTTTTCTAATCTATAGTTTTTGAATTAAATGAAACAATCTTTCAATCTTCTAAAAATTCAGAATTTATTCAGTGTTACTTTGTTTTATAATTTAATTATTCAAAATTTTGAATTATCGGATTTTTTCGTTTTTATAAAAATATAGTAATGAAGCAGAGCTGAAAACAAATTATATTTAAAATTTTTCAAAATATATCCAGAAAGTCTTAATATTTCAAAATTATAAATCTCCAAAGCCAATTTTGTAAAATAAATCTATACAACGTTTTATTTATAACTTTCAAATTATAAGTCGAATAATTGTTTTCTAATTAAAAGTTTTTCAATATCACTTAAAAAATCTCTCCATCTTCTGAAAATTCAGGATTCATTTATTTAAAATTCAAAATTATCGGATTCTCTCTCTTTTTCTTGATTTTGTAATATAAAAAAAAAATACAGCAACAAAACGAAGCTGAAAACAAATTATATTTAAAACTTTTGAAGTATACTCAGAAACTCATGATTTTTCAAAATTTGGAAAATAATTCCATATAATTTTAAATTTATAATTTTTGAATTCAAAGTAGAAAAATTTTCTAGTTCTTGAAAATTAAGAATTTTGTATCTCTAAATTTTCATCGAATTAGCATTAAATTTAAAGAATTGAGCAAATCTTTTAGGTTTCTCAAAAATCTGAAAAGCTTTCAAATATGTGATTTTTTTATATGAATCATAAGAATTCTGGTTTTTTATGGTTAAAATTAATTTTGAATCTCTTATGATTTATTTATACATGTTTGTAATTGAAAATTGAAAATAGTTCAATATTGAAATTTCATACAGAATATGTATAATTAAATTTTTTAATTTACAAATATATATTTTTTTAGTTTTTGAAAGCTTGAATTTCACTTTCAGTTTTTTCTTAGTTACAAATTTTCATTATTCGAAATTCATTAATTATTCTGAATTTAACAAGGTGGAAAGGCATGTTTTTAAAATAGCCAATAGTAAATATTTCAAAAGTATTTTTTCTGGATTTTGGAATATCTAGAATTATCAATTTTCCGATACTGAAATTAACGATTTTGAATGTAAGTTTCGTTAATTTTTTAGGCGTCAAATGGATCGATATTAAAAATTCTAAATTATAAACAAACAAATTATTTAAAGTTTCTGATTTCGGAAACAAATTTTTTCAGCACGAAAGTTTTAATCAAAAAATATTTATGCGATATATTTCTACTAAAAAATTTTTCAAATTACTTCAGAAAATTCATAAATTTTGATGTTTATTTTTGTCTTGTACCACAACTTCGAAAAATTTCTTTCAAACTGAGTAATCCAAATATCATTATCATTATTTTTTTTTGTTTTGCTATTTTTGTTAGTTTATCATTATTATTTGATCATTTTTTTATTGTTTTTTTATTATTCTATTATTATTATTATTATTATTTAAATATTTGAAATCATTATTTCATTATATATTTATTGATATAATAATAATAATTATTATTATTTTATATTCAAATCATTCATAATCAAATAAATTTTCATATTTGGAATAAATAAAAATAAAAAATTTAGATATTCTGTTCTAAAAAATAATAAATTTAATTAATGCCATTATTTCGAATTGAAGTTATGAATTTTTTAAAATCGAAAAAAAAAACATTAAAAGTTGACTTAAAAATTAAAACATAAATTTAGGTGTGATTTTGAATATATTTTTCGGATTTTACCATTGTTAAAAAAAAACAACTTTATTGAGAAAGCGTCGGCGTCAAATAACCAATCTTTTTGTAAACTTACGTAAATTTCCTGCACAGAGTCATTCTCAGACTGTTCATCCGTATAATCCGGATCAGAATCGCTTTTTTCGTATTCTGATTCACTTGATTCGTCCATTTTGCTGTTTTTTTTTTATTTTTATAATACAATCTACCCATGCCAAGATGACACACAATGTAAATATTTTTTGTTTTTCTTAGATTTTGAGGTTATGTACTCGAACCACAGAACAGCTGTTAATGACCGTTATCGATACGATACAAAACAATACAAAAGTATCGTTATGTTTTGAATTTAAATTTTCCGTTATAACTCAGTTGTGTGAACGGGAAATACGTTTGTAATCTGTCGTAGAATAAATTTATTCTCTTCATTAACATTACTTAATCATATCAGTACAAAAAAATAATGACCAGAAAAAATGTTTTAAATGTTCTTCATTAAAACAGTTTATTATTTATTAAAAGACACGTCAAATCCACACTGAAAAACTCATTTTGTTAACTTAAATAAATTGTTAGTTCAAGCGGTTCAAGCAAACAAATATTTTTTGACTGAACAAAATTTCTTATAGAGTCTAATAAAATTTGTTTGTCTAAACTAAAAAATTATTTAACTGAACCAAAAATCGGTTTTTCAGTGAAAGTTTCCTGAAATCTTACACAGATTTTTTGAATTTCGTAGAATTTTAATAAACTTTGAATTTGATATTCTTTGAATTTTTGATGATTTCCAATATTTCTAGATTTTTCTGTAAAATTTTCATATTATAACGACGATTTTCGTATGTTGATATAACTGTTTTGATATTCGAAAATCAAAGAATATTACATAGTTTTTTAGGTTTTAGACAATTTTTGTAAAATTTGTATTCATTATTTCATTGACATTTCATTCAACTCTACAAATTTTTCGGATTTTTTAGAGTTTTAAGTAATTTTCTGTATTTTAAAATTCATACTGAAAACTTTCAAAATTATCACAGTTTTATAATTTGACGCATTTTTCATGATAATAATTTTCCACAATCTACCAAATTCATCAACGTTTTCTGTAGTACTGCAGATTCTTAGAGTTTTTCAGAATTATTGACAATGTTCTGCATGTTAAATGTTTTTTTATTTATTCAAAATTATATGATTTTCGAATTATCATATTGAAATATTCAAAATTATCAATGATCAGTATACAATAAAACGTTTCTGATTTGAGGAATTTGTAAATTGTATAGCTTTTCTGAACTTTTACGGAATTACCAAATTTGTATACCAATCTACAGAATTTATTAATGTTTCCTGAAATCTTACAAATTTTTCGATTTTCTTAGAATAGTTTTCAATTTTCCATTTAATTTTATACAACTTTTGAAATTTAAAATATATGCGATCTATCAAGGAAATTCCAGATTTTATAAAAATTTGTACAACTCATTAATCATATGATTTTTTGAATGTTGCTTTTGCCTTGGAAATAAAACACACTGAAAAACCAATTTGGTTGTCTCAAACAAACGTTTAGTCGTTATTTGACCAACCAAATATTTATTTCACTTAAATAAATTGTTAATTCAGACAAAACAAATTTTTTTATACTGTAAAATATTTTTAGTTCGGACAAACGAATTCAAGTTAGGAGAAACGAAAATTTTTTTGAGTGAAATAAAATTTGTCGAATAAAACTTGTTTGTCTGAACTAAAAATTATAAAAGCTAACCAAATCGATTTTTCAGTGCACATTTCTTTAAATCCCACAAATTTTCCGAATTGTGTAGTTTTTATTAATGTTTGAATTTGTTTCTTTAATTTTTTCATTGTTTCTAATATTACTAGATTCTTATATAAAATTTTCATAGTATGGACCAATGTCGTACGTTGATATAATTGTTTGATATTGAAGAATTAAATAATATTACACAGTTTTTTAAGTTTCAGAAAATTTTTGTAACTTTTCTGAATCCACAATATTCATTCATATTTTATTAAACCCACAAATTTTTCGAGTTTTTTAGAATTAATTTTCTGTATTTTCAAATTCATACTGAAGCTTTCACAATTATCGCAGTTTTGCAATTTTACACATTTTTCATAATTTTTCACAATCTACCGAATTCATCAACGTTTTCTGTATACTACAGATTTTTAGAATTTTTCAGAATTATTGACAATCTACTGCTTATTGAATGTTTTATTACTTTGTTCAAAATTTTTCAATTTTCAAATTATTATATTGAAATATTCAAAATTATCAATGATCAACATACAATAAAATATTTCTGATTTTGGGAAATTTATAAAATTCTATATCTTTTCTACACTTTTACGGAAGTTTAAAATTTGTATATCTACATAATTTATTAACTTTTCCTGAAATCTTACAAATTGTTCGATTTTCTTAAAATAGTTTTTTATTTTCCATTAAATTTTTTACAACTTTTGAATTTCCTGATTCTATAAAAAATTTTCTAACTCATTAATCATATGATTTCTCAAACGTTATTTTCACTGCCTTGGAAATAAAACACACTGAAAAACCAATTTGGTTGTCTCATACAAACGTTCAGTCATTATTTGACCAACTAAATATTTGGTTTACTTCAATAAATGTTTAATTCAGACTAAACAAATTTTTTTGACTGTAAAATACTTTTAGTTTGGACAAACAAATACAAGTTAGCGGAAACGGACATTTTTTTGACTGCCTAAAAATTAATAAAAGTTGACCAAAGTGATTTTTCATTGCACATTTCTTGAAATCCCACCAATTTTCCGGACTGTGTAGAGTTTTTATTTATCTCTGAATTTGTTTCTTTGATTTTTTCATGATTTACAATATTTTTAGATTTGCATGTAAAATTTTCATATTATAAACGATTTTCGTACGTTGATATAAATGTTTTTGTATCGGAAAATTAAAGAATATTACACAGTTTCTCAAGTTTCAGGAAATGTTTGTAATTTTTCTGAATCCACAATATTCTACTATATTTTTTTGAACTCTACAAATTTTTCAAGTTTTTTAGAAGTGAAAGTTAAAAAAAAAAGAGAAAAAAGTTAAAAAATTATTCGTTCAGACAAAAAAATTTTTTTTACTGTAAAATATTTCAAATTAAGACAAACAAATTCAAGTTAACAAAAACTAAAATTTTATTGAGGGAAACCAAATTTCTTAGAGTCTAATTAAATTTATTTAAATGAACCAAATATGTGGTTGGTCAAATAACTACCAAACGTTTATTTGAGCCAACCAAATCATTTTTTAAGTGCATGATCCATTGTTTTTCCCCGCTCACACGTACCATATGCATGATTCAAAAGTTCCCCAGTAATTTCTGTCGAATCGAAATGTCAATAAAAAGGAATTCGTTTAACTACCCCATTTCAAAGGGTTATATACGAGTTCCAAGTAAACGCAGCGTCATTGCAAACGTGCATACATGTTTAAATTACGTAAAGCTTGACATTGAAACTAATATCACTAAACCTTACAAATGAACACAAATCACATACAATAAATTCCATTGAATATTCTCAATCACTCTTATAAAAAACACTAATTCCACAAACATCAATATATTTTTCCGAAATTTCATAACTTCCAAAACCTACTGAACTTTTTTGTTACTCATTCTACAATTTTCCCGGAAAACTTGTATTCGTTTCAAACGAATGTAGCTAGTTTCTTTGAAGTAATTACAGTTTGGATAATTGCTTCATGAACCGAAAGCAGATTTTCCGCGCACGCTTCGTATCCATAGCAATAAGTTATAGCCAGCAACGGTTGCAGTGCTTGAGCTCTAGTCAAACGCTCACAGACTTTGCCATTGAAAACAGTTTTAATGCTCTCTCCAATTTTTATACAACAGTGCAACTCGGAAATTGCGGGAAAAGTTCCGGAAATAAACACTTTTTTATTACACAATCGACGGTGTACTTCCTGAACAATGAAAAAAAGTTTCGAGTTGTTACAAGTTCAAGATCACGCCATATGTTGACGTTGTTATTGCTGACCTTGATTCTGAAAAGTTTGCTGAAGAAGATTTTCGCGAAAAGTGTTGACGCTTTCGTTCGGGAAACTCGGAAAATTCAGTTTCACGGCTGACCAAATAGTGATTTTACTACTTGGTGTTTGAGTGGTAGAAGTTTATTTAAAAAAGGGAAAAATTTGGGAGTTATGGTACCATAATTGTATTCTATGTAGCGTTGGATGAAAATACTGTTTAAAGAACGGAAAATTGGTGAAGTGAAAGTGTGATAAGGATTGGCCATGAACTTGTGAGTAAATGGCCTCGAAGGATTTGAGTCACTGTCCAAAAGACCTACTATGGGCAGCTGTATTGGCACTGGTTAGTATAGTAAATTTTAAATTAGTAGAATTTTGAGTAATTTTAATCATAATCCACCTGAAGTTTATTTATACTTTTTCAGAGAAGTGATTTTGTTTGAACAACTGAAATTTATTCGAAATTAATTTTTTAGTTGTGTAGAACAAATTATTGTAAGTTTAATAGAATTTTTCAATAATTTTAATGAACTGTTTCGTCGGATTTAAAAAAATTTTTATTTTTCATAATATATATTTTTTTAATACGAACTTATTACAGTTAGTTCATTTTGGAAAAACTCTCATTCAAATCTAAATATTCTATTTTTTAAGTTCCAGAAAAGTTTGAATTAATTAAAAAGTTTATATTTCTGACTCTTGACATTTCTATTGTAAAATAATTTTAAATGTGGCATAGACAAAAATTGAAAATAATAATTACGTAATTTGAAAGTTTTAGTAACTTCAACTTCCAAATTTTAACAGTTGAATTGAACATTTCAATGAAAAAAACTCTTAAATAGTTATTAATTTTGATGGTAACAATTTTGAGAAAAAAAGTTGATATTGGTTTCTTATTTTTATTTCTAAACAAAGAAAAAAAGCTCCTTAATATCAGAAATATTAAATTTTCCATATATTTAAATTATCCCTTTAACTTAACTCCACATTCAATTTTAATTTATTCATATTTCGAAAATATTTTATATTTTATACCAACTAATTTTTGTTTCAAATAATTGAAATCGTAATCCTCCTAAAATTTACTTATCCGTACACTCAGAAAAATGTTTTTGTTAGAACAACTAAAATTTATTCAAAATTCATAAATTTTACTATATGTTAAAAAAAATTTCAATTATTTAGAACAAATTATAATGTAACTAAATTTCCAATAATTTCAATTAACTATTTTATCAAATTCAAAGAAACTAATTTTTTTAATACGAATCTACTACAATCAATTCATTTTAGAAAAATTTTATTTGTTTAAAGATTAGAGCGAAAATTCAACAATACCAAAAATAAAAATCCAAACCTATATATTTCATTTTTAAAGTCGAATTTTTGCAGTCTCAGAAAAATTTTTAATTTTTGACTCTTGTCATTTCTATTTTACAATAGTGTTAGATGTGGCATAGATAAAAATTCAAAATAATAAATACGGAATTAGAAAGATTTGTTGACTTGAAAATTTTAATACAGTGAAACTGAAACAATAATTTGGATAGCTACAATTTTGAGGAAATTAGTTGATATTGGTTTATGATTTTTATTTCTAAACAAATAAAAATAAATAAACAGCTCTTTAGTGTCAAAAATTTTGAATTTTTCATTAAAAGTTAACTTATTTTTATGAAAAACATTTTATATAATATTTTATTAGAATCAATTTTTCTATTATTATTTTATTAATAAAATCCCTTTATTTAAAATTACCTTTTTTTATAATTACCTTTATTTTATTATAACTACAATTAATTATTTATAATTTTTAAGTATACCTAATTGAGAATAATTCATTAATTAATTTGATTGAAAATTATCAAATTTTTCTTATTAAAAAATAGCACGAAAAAAATTATCTTAATTATTCTTTATTATAATTTTTGTATTATAATTACCTTTTTCTAAATTACCTTTTTAATTTCAACGAATTATATGAGTGTAATTATATTGTAAATATGGCTTTACATCGAGTATTGTAGAAAAAATACCTCACTGTAACAATTGCATGTATTCGTGCCAAGCATATCTACTTTTTTATTTCCCGTTTATTGAATAATCGATGCTGTAACTGAAAAAGAGTAAATTATGCAAGCTCCTAAACTCCTGAAAATGCAAACGAAATACGTATATAATAATATGGAAAACATTTCGCATAGATCCCGTATAATTTATTTAAAATTTTTCAAACTGAAAAGTAATTCAACTGAAAAAATTTATGCAATTCGTTATAGAATTATTTATTGAATCATTATAGAATGCAGATTTCAACGAAAATATATAAGTTAGTATTTTTGGCTAAATTGTTATTAATATTTTGTTTGAGTTTTTCATTCATAAAATTTAAACAAATAAAATACCCCTCGTGAATAAGTTTTTTATTTACGAAATTCCTATCAAAAATTTATTTAAAGTACTTTGAAACTGGTGATAACTTTTTTTCATTGAAACTAAATTTATTATTGTTAAAGAGAAAATTGAATAAAACGACCGTATTAATTAAAAGTTATCAATTAAAAAGTCTAAATAATTTTTTTTGCGACAATGGAAATCTTACTTTTAAATTTAACAAAACGTTTTTTTACTTTAGATGAATTTTTTTATGTAACCCTCATTGTTTAAAAATCGAAAAAAAAATTATATAATTTCAAAACTGTTTAAGGTATTCAAATTTTCATGAATTTTGCCGCTATAATTCATGAAAGTTAACAAAAATTTTTTTCGAATTTTCAAAAATAGCACGAACAATAACTTCGAAATGTTTTCAACAAATTTTGAGTTTCCGAAATGTTTTTATGGAATTCAAAATACCTTCAGTTTTTGCAGTTTATACAAAATTTAATTATCAACCTACTCAAAACTGAAAACTATAAAATTTTTTACTTTTTGAGTATTTTGGAAAATTTTAGAATCATTGATCTTTTTTTAAAAATCAAATTATCATGTTTCGAAGTTGCAGCAGCGTTGAAAAATTGATTTGTCATTAGATTTGATCGTTCATGAAAAAAATTATGCAAAGTTTTTTCGGAAAAATTACATGAGAGTGAGAAAAGAAGGCGAAGACTACGAAAATGAGTCATACACCAGTGACTTTTGTCGGTCAACACCTTCGATTTACTTTTTATTGATTGCTTCGAAACCGACAATGTTAGTGGTTGTGAATATGTTCTTAGACGGTGCATAAAATACGCTCGCGTTATGAACTTTTGCAACTGCGTAATGTTGTAAAGTACTTTATTGCTCGTTTCCGGCATAAAGACATCCATGAAAGCTCATATTTCGCGTTCTAATGAAATAAATAATCGATTGAAATAGAAAAAATTCGAATAAAACCTATAAAATAAACAATAACTTCGAGTTCTTTGACATTTTTTCTTTATTATTATTAAAAATTTTAATGTGAAATTCATTGAGAATTCGAATTTTTGGTTGAGTTGTTTTTTATTTGAAAAAAGGAAATATCTTTATTCACAATTTTCTAAAAATCGGATACTTGGACGTGAATTTTTAGCAAACTGTGCATAAAATATCGTATTGCGAGTTTTGGAAATTGCTTCTTTTGACGAAACGATTAGAACCCTCAGCTTCGTCTAGGGCTGCAACCTTTCGTTTCGTCAAAACAGGCATTTCCGAAATTCGCAATATAATATACTATTGTACATAAATTTGCTATTTTTGTGAAAAGTTTTGTTTATTATATCAGCATATCTTGAAATAAAAAAATTTTATAAAGATTGATTCAAAATTCGTGAAAAAGTTTTAAGGATTAAAATTGAATTTGAAATTTAAATCGATTGACTACATTGAAAAAAGGATGAAAAAATCCACTTCAGATTGAAAATGGAAAATATCTGGAAACTTTGAAAATTTTTGGATTTGCGAAAATTTTCCAAACTTTTTAAGAAAGTTAATAATTTCCAAATTTTCTACTTTCTCATAATTCAAGTTACGAAAAATTTAAAACTTTATAAGGAATTTGGAAAGGTTTTATAATCTCCAAAATTTTCAAAATCCTGTAAGTTTTCACAAATTCTTATCATATTTATGTATGAAGTTTCAAAATTCTAAAAACGCAACAACTGTAAGTTTTAAAATTTCTTGAAATAATTCCATAATATCTAAAATTTTTATAAGTTTCCAAGTTTTTATTCTGATATTTCGAATAAAAATTTAAAATAAAAATAAAACAAAAAACAAATTAACACTTAATTAATCAGTTGTCAATGAAAAATTTCAAAAGTCATCAAACTTGGAAGGCTCATATTTCACGTTCTAACGGAATAAATAATCGATTGAAATTAAAAAAATTCAAATGAAACCTAGGATTTTTTATAATAAACGATCACTTTTAGTTCTTTGACGTTTTTTCTTAATTATTATTAAAAACTTTAATGTGAAATTCGTTGAGAATATTTGAATTTTTGGTTGTGAGATTTTTTTAATTGAAAAAAAATATCTTTGTTCATAAATTATCTATTTTTTGTGGAAAGTTTTGTTTATTATAGCGGAGCTTTGAATAAAAAAACAAAATAATGATTGACTTCAAATTCGGGAAAAAGTTTTAAGGATTGAAATTAAATTTGAAATTATTGAGATTGAAATTTTAATTGATTGAAATTGAAAAAAAGAATGCAAAAATCTACTTCAGATTGAAAATTGAACATATCTGGAAACTTTGAAAATTTTGCAAACTTTTTGGGAAAGTTTATAATTTCAAAATTTTCTACTTTCTCATCCCTATTAGCCAAAAAAGGTTCTATAAAGGTTTAAAATGGTGCCAGGAGCTCCCGGTACCATTTAAAACGTTTATAGAACCTTTTTTGGCTAATAGGGATAGATCAAGTTTCGAAAAATTTTAAACTTTATAAGGAATTTGGAAAAGTTTTATAATCTCCAAAATTTTCAAAATCCGGTAAGTTTTAACAAATTCTTATCAAATATATGTATGAAATTTCAAAATTCTAAAAATGCAAAAGTTTTAAAATTTCTTGAAATTCCATTATTTCTGAAATTTCTACAAGTTTTTCCAAGTTTTTATTATGATATTTTGAACTAAAATTGAAAATGAAAATAAAACAAAAATCAAAACTAACAGTTTATTATCAGATGTCAATAAAATAATTCAAAATTCATAAAATTTGGAAAAGGTCATATTTCGCGTTCTAACGAAATAAATAATCTACTGAAATTGAAAAAATTCGAATAAAACCTAGAATTTTAAATAACAAACAATCGCTTTGAGTTCTTCAACATTTTTTCTTTATTATTATTAAAAATTTTAATGTGAAATTCGTGGAGAATTTTTTGAGAATTGAGAATTAAAATTTTTCATTGTAAGATTTTTTTAATTGAAAAAAAAATATCTTTGTACATAAATTTTCTATTTCTTGTGAAAAGTTTTGTTTATTATAGCAGACCTTGAAATAAAAAAATCAAATAAAAATTGCGACTTCAAATTCGTAAAAAATTAAAAGAATTTTTTTTGATTTCGTGACATTCTTGAAAATCTCAGATGTTTTTACTCTATTTCTTCATATTAATATTCAAAGTTGAAGTGATTTGTAGCAAACAATAAAAAAAAATATTTATATGATGATTTTTTATTCAAATTTGTAAAGTTTCATCATCATAATCAACGAAAAATAATTTTCCATCATCAAAAAAGCATTCAATAGTAAATCAATAAAAAGTTCTAAATAAATTTTTTTGCAAAACAAATGAGTAAGTAATTAAAAGTAAATTAATTCATGCAGAGTATATCGAATATAAAAAGTAAATATTTACATCAAATTTACACTTAAACATTGTTTAAACATTTCTTACATAACGTTCATGCAAAAAAATGTAAATTATTTACATAAGCTATTGATATTACGTTCGTAAAAAGACAATGTTGAATTCACGTAAATCAGTGCTTGAGTCCACTGGTTAGATAAATTTTAAATAAAATTGCGGACAAGAAAGCATGCGAACTTCACATAAACAAGTTCACGATCGTGATGGAAAACTGAGAAAAACTGAAAAAAACGAAACCCAATAAAATTCGCCAAAAAAACTCTTTGTTACATAAATATTTCATCAATTTAAAAAAAATACTTGTTATTACATTAAAAGGATTAATTTTTTTTAATTTAGTTTTATTAAAAAAATGATTTTGATTTTCCTTCTCCCTTTAAGATATTGAAAATAAATAAAAATTGGAGAAAACTTTTGTTTAACATTCAACGAATTTTCGAAGCAATAAAAAAAAAGATAATTATATTAAAAATCAAAATTAATTCAATTTTTTCTTTTTTTATTGGTATCTAAACTTAAAAAAAACAGCAAAATAAATTTACTGTATAATTTTATCAATTTTTTGACCATCAAATGCAAGTTACAATATTGTACTTTCATGAATGTTTTTTCTTAAATACTCTGCATGAGAAACAACATACATTATTCGATTTCACGTAATCATCATTAATGGCATGAGAGAGAAATCGATGGTAATGATACATCGATTTTAATATGGACAATTTCCAAGGTAAAGGTCGAGCCAGAATTAAGTAGCGTGTACATAGCTGATTTTGGTATGACGTTCCTACTTTGGATCTTTGGAATATTAAAAGTAACGTCAATGATCGATACTTTGCATCTTTGAATGCTTCTGTAGTTTGTAAACATGTTTTTGCTTCGAGTTCTTTCCTTCGAGAACATGCGTAGGAAATAACTAACAACCGAATGAAAAATTAGGTTTAACTTGTAAATAAATAAATTTATAAATTGCAACAATTCTGGGAATTCTGAAAAATTAATTTGAAAACGTTGAAAGAACGTTTCATTAACGTAATCTGATGAGGATGACCATATATTGACTTTCACCACTTACTGCATTATTTTTTAATGGGAATCGAGTATGTAAATTAAAAATTGTTGCATAAATATTTATTTTGCTAGTGTTCATGCGCAGATACTTGTGTATGCTTTTCTCATGCGATCAATCGCACGTGAAAAATGATCGTGAAAATGATAAGTACTCCACTTTGACGCTCAATAAAAAAGACTGATTCAGTTATCGATGAAACGCTGAAAAGTGTCCATTGTTCTGCGAAAAGTTGGGAAAATATTTTTGTGCCATGAAGAGATGTGAGTTTTTTACCATTGATTTTTCAATTTTTCATTGATTTATGCAATGAGAAAACGGAAATGCAAAATTTACTGTCAAGTCGTGGAGTTTCAATAAGTTTTATGATTATGAAAACGTATTTCTTATGAAAAAAAGTCGATATTTTTCTATGCATATGTACAAATGTCATGACAACATTTAAAGTAATTAAAAATATTATTCTACTGTTAGTTAACGTATATCACTTGAACTTGAAAATTGCAAATAATGAAAAAACCATTTCTGGAATATTTTGTGACCAGAGACATTTTTTTATGAGTATGCCATTTTTTAAGTTACAATAAAAATAATAATTGTAATAAAAAATCCGTTACGTTTTTTGCAAAAAAAGTTTTGAACATAAAAAGTGTATAGATATATGATAAAAACAACATCGAACCGCAGTAAAAACTCGCAAAAATCTATACTCGTGTTTCCAGAACATTTACTGTCACAGAACTTTTTTTTTGCATTATTGAGAGATATTCATCATAGACATGACCAATAAGTAATATGCGATGAAAAAAAGTTTACTATAAAAATCTTCAACAATGTGTGTGATCAAGATAATTTGTATTTGCTTGAATAACGCAGAACAACAATATTTAGCAACATATTTGCTTTATTTAATATAGTTTGAATTTATTAAATATATATGGATGAAAATTTACTACTAAAAACTATTCAGAATATTCAGTGGCGTAGCGAGGGAGGGGCGAAGGGGACGCCAAATCAAAGGAGCCGCAAATCGGCTACCGTCCATTAGAGCAAATCTACCTGTTTTTCGAGCGTGACTAATTTTCCAAAAGCGCGCAAAATGGGGTGAAAATTTTCACCTGGGTCGCCGATTTTATCGTTCTCCGATGGAAAAAAATGAGAATCACTACTTTTGACTTCGAATGTCCAAGATACTTCTTGAAGTGTCATATTTGAAATTCTATGAAATTTCAATGTGCCTTATTCGGAATTCGAAGACACTTTTCAATGTCCAAAACACTTTTTAAGGTGTTTTATGAAAATTCTAAGACACTTTGAAACGACTAAGTCACTTCTTTGAGTGATAAATGCAACAATTTAAGACAATCATCGATGTGTCTATTTTGAAATTTAAAGACCTCTAAAAGTATCTTTTCCGGAATTCTCGGAAATTTTCAAGTGTATAAGACACTTCTTAATTGTCATTTTCGAGGTTCCAAGATATTCAGAAATGCCCAAGACACTTCTCGAAATGCCTTATTTGAAATTCGAAGATACTCGAAAGTGTCTTATCTAGGATTCTTAGACACTATCGAATGTCAACACAATTCTCGAAGTGTCTCATTGGAAATTCTAAAACACTTTTATGTTTTATATACCGAATTATGAGACACTTTTTAATGTTCAAAACACTTATGAAGGTGTATTATGAAAATTCTAAGACACTTTTAAACGTCTGACACACTAATTTTTAAAGTGACTTATTACAAATTTGTAAACACTTCTTGAAGTGTCTTATTGAAATTCAAAGACCCTCTAAAGTATCTTTTCTGGAATTGTAACAAAGATATTCAGACATTTCTAAGACACTTTACAAAATGTCTTACTCGAAGTTCTAAGACACTCAGAAGCGTCTCATTCGGAATTTTAAGACACTCTCGGATCTCTGGGATACATCGTAAAGTATCTTATTTGAAATTATAAGGCTCTCTAATGTGTCTTGTTCGGAATTTCAAAACACTTTTAAATGTCCAAGACACTATTTAAGGTGTTTTTGAAAATTCGAAGACACTTTCACACGTCCAAGTCACTTCTTTGAGTGATAAATGCAACAATTTAAGATAATCCTACGAGTGTCTTTTTGGAAATTTAAAGACCTTTAAGGGGGTGTTCTCATTGAACGGTTTCGAGAAATTGATTTTTTTTTTCATTGTTTGAAAGATTAGGGTCGTTAGAATAGTATACCAAAAGGATTTTCCCGGATTCGAAACGAAAAACTGGTTTTGGGAAAACTTTGTCACGCTCTGCACGGAATTGTCGCTGCGCGCCACTTTCGATCCTATATTCGCAAGGGTGCAGTGGCCAGGCGGTGAAAATTTTTTCACATGAATTTTCTGAATTTTGTAGTCTAAGGGTTTGTAAAACTTTCAAAAGAAACCGCATCACAAAATCAGTTATAGTTTTCTCACAGTAAAATTCCAAAAAACCCTTCGAAATACGGCCAATTTATGAGAACGTTTCCTAGCGTTTTTCTCAAAACTACTTTTTTCAAACTGGTTCACACGATTTCTAAGGAACTAGTAGACGGATTTTGATAAACTTTTTTTTCAAATGTGTGGAAATGTACTCGCTATCGTCTGACGGACGT